>JAHWFP010268858.1:8667-40386 GCA_023313725.1 Lithobius niger
TTTAACGTTGTTACACTACTCCCGATCCACGGACACCTCTGGCTGGGAGTTTTATCTACCTTAATGTGCTGCTATTAACCATCCAAGCAGCATAGTACCGTCTCTAGGGTGATAAATCTCTCACAAAAATTACACTTAAGTAGTGGGAGCCCCAAGTAACACGGACAGGTAATTGGCCAACAGTACGGCCAATAGAGCAGTGACATTTGCCGCCATATTGGCATCAGATTGGCACGAGTATGAGTTTTGGAAGGCATAACTACAAGGGACACTACATAAAAATGGAGGGAAAAACAATGGAAGAACGGATTTCTTAGGCTTAAAATAACGTTGTTTTCTCCAACAACAAAAATTGCGCGTTTTAGGTCTAAGAAATCACTCTTCACAGCATCGGCTTCAGTATGACGCCCTTCTGTTTCTCTCTGCAGTGCCCCTTGCAGCTAACCCATTAAGGCTCCAGCATAGAGATATATGCAATAATACTACGTCGTGTCACTGCTCTATACTGGTATCTTTGGCAACGTATTGGGCCAAATACAGTGCAATTGGGCCAACATTTGGCCACAGTAATTTAGCCAGAGCTAATTTTTGACAAGGTGGCCCAACACGTGGGGAAGACAAAGAGGCCACAGCCACCCCCGACTTTATTGAACTTTGGGTGACCCAATTGGCCCAAAGCTTGGCCAATTGTTGGTCAAAACCATTAGGCCCTAGCTAATTATTGACATGTTGGCCCAAAACGTGGGGAAAAGATAGTGGCCAAAGCCAACGTCTAATTTATTACACCGTGGGTGACACAACTTGGCCTAAAGTCCGGCCAACAGTTGGTCAAAACCACTTAGGCCATAGTTATTTTTCGACATGGTAGCCCAACACGTGGGGAAGACAAAGTGGCCAATGCCACAGTCAAGTTTCTGGACCAACTTTGCCCAAAGCCTGGCCACAGTTGGTCAAAACTATTTGGCCCTAGGTAATTTTTGACATGTTGGTCCAACACGTGATGAAGACAAAGGGGCCACCAAAGCCACCATGCAGACTCGGACTGGCCATAATGCCATTGTACCATGGCACAGGCGCCCTTTGACCGCCACACATTTGGCGTCCTTGGGTAATTTTTTTTTTAAAGAAAAATTATTGTTGTGTTTTGCGTTGATTTCCTGGATGTAACCATTCCCTTCAGCAAGAACTAAAAACTTGCTTTTACGCCCGTACCACAGCTTCCCACATAAGTAGTGCTCAAGCAATTACTTGGGCAAGTAGTACTTGAACTGTAAGTAATGACTTGAGCAACTGTCGAAACCACTGATATCAAACTTGAGCATTACTTGGGCAAGTAACACTCCTAAGTAGTGCTTGTGATTTATCGTGTAACCTCACCTGGAAACGGTGGCTGTGAGCCTCCGTAGTTCAGCTGCCAGCACGCCTCAAAAAAATGCAACCACGTGTTTTTTATTTTTTCCCGGAGCACAGACCCAGAAGGGTCACCGCTACACCTAGATAAAATGCAAAATTATCAACTCATCATAGAATAAGAAAATCATAACAATCGTTAGCATAATAATAATAAAAAACTATAACGATATCCCCACGCTGGTCTGGCTGGTTCCCGCTTTCGTGAGTGAAATATTTTACTAGGCATCATGAACTGAAAGCGGTCCGACCGAGCCCCCCTCCCGTACCCCGTCCTCTCCAACACCCCTTCCCCTCGCGGCTCCCCATTGTGTGGTCTGAATGCTCCCCATCCCTCTCCCCCTCCCTTGGAACCCCTGGTGTTTTTTGTTAGGGTAGTAAATAGCGTTTTCAATGGAGG
This sequence comes from Lithobius niger, assembly GCA_023313725.1. Classification (NCBI taxonomy): domain Eukaryota; kingdom Metazoa; phylum Arthropoda; class Chilopoda; order Lithobiomorpha; family Lithobiidae; genus Lithobius; species Lithobius niger. The sequence continues at coordinate 10,478 of JAHWFP010268858.1, forward strand.
ACGCCATTGTCAGTGTGGCTGAATTTACGGTTTTTCCGTTTTGATACCAAGAGTAATATTAACCCGAAAGTGATTGCTACTCAACCAACTTTCAGCTCGGCTGTAATAGTCAGAATATTTAAGCAATATTTCATTCGTTACTGATTGTCACAGAGCACATCCGTTCGCATTGTCAGCCGCTTGCCCCCTTCCATTGCTACCCCCTTTATTTAATTTGAGCCGTTTTTATTGGCTGTTGTTTAGTTTATTTCAGCACTTTCATTGGCTGTCATGAACTCTGATGTGGTCTGATCTCTGATATGGTCTGATCTCAGAAGATGCATCTCCACAAGCGAAATATATTGGGAAGTAATTCTCCAATAAAAAATAAAAACAGACACCATAAGATTGTTGTTTACCAGCAACAATGACGTTCGCCCACCAAGTTTCAAGTCAATTATACTAGTGGTCATGCTCTAACGCTTAAAGTACTATTTTTGTTTGCTCGCGCAACGTTGCCAGTACCACCAACTTACGAGGCTGGTGTCCTGAATTTTCGTCCCGAACTGCCGGCAGGAGCTTTTTATTTTCACTAATTTCTTTTTTGAAAAAGTCAACAGACTACAGTTCTGATTTCCCTTCGCACACCTGCACACGACAATGATTGGTGGGGGTTTCGGATGCCCTGTCATTTTGCTCAAATCCACCCCCACGGTAGTGATAATAAGAGAAGAGTGGAAAGGAAAGGAAGGTGTTGTGGGGAATAGCTGAGAACTTCAAACTCGGTATCCACGCATCTCATCCCCGAGAGCATTCTATAGCCTAACGCGGTTTCATGTCCCATTCTGAATCTTCCCGAGTCAGAACTGCCGGAAAATAACTGTCGTTTGTAGGTATGCGCAATCAGAACTGTAGTATGTTGACGTTTTCAAAAAAGAAATCGGTGAAAAACAAACGGCTCCTCTGACATTTTGGGACGAAAAGTCCAGACACCAGACTCTCAAGTGTTACTGGCAAATAACGTTGTGGTGGGCAAAAGAAAATAATATTTTGAGCGTTAGAGCACGACCACTAGTATAATCGACTTGAAACTTCGTGGGTAGATGCATCTCGTATTCCTGGGACGTTGTAGTGTATTCCCCAACCATAGTGACCCCTTAGGTCAGCGCTATAGGAAATAACGTTGCTTGGATCTCTGCTTCGAAGTTGGCTTCCCCTTGTCCAGTCGAAAAAAAACAGAAAAAATGAAAATTGCTTCGATCACTGCAAAAATCGGCATGCATGCTGGGACAAGTGGCACAAGTGCAGCAACGAAGTTTCAGCCATATATCTTTTCTGTACGCAAAGTTTACTGCCTCCATCGGCAAAAACGGTTACTTAAGTCTACTCATGACAGGACTTGACCATTTACTCAGATCCAGGCATTACTTAGCTTTCAGGTAGGGGTTTCGAGACAGCAGTGGTAGGAGATGATAACTTAAGTCATTGCCTAAGCAAAGGAAATGAAGCCATTGCTCAAGTAACAGATAGTGGTACCAAACTACTACGTAAGAAGCAACTCCGACTTAAGTCTTTGCTTAAGTACTCCTAAAACACAGCTGTGGTATGGGCGTCAATCTCAAAACCTCTCTGTTCCCTCACACTGAGTTTTCAACCTCTTTTCGTAACCCCAACTTTATTGAATGAATGAATGAATGAAATGATTGTATCGGTAATATACTCGCCTTCCTTGTATTTGTTCCTTGCAGAGTTAGCTCCAGAAAATAACAGGGTATGTAATGAGTGTGTTGCCCCCCTCCCCGAGGGGGGGGGGGGTGAAACCTTTTCGAATACATCATTAATTTCACCTTCTTCCCTCCGCCATCCACTCACCACACAATATCATATTTACTAACTAAATTAATATGTAAATAAACGGAGTCCTTTACTGCCTAATTTATTCTCTGGCACACAAATTTACTTCCTCTAACCCAAAATTAAATTTTCGCACTTTTGCCAGTTGTGTGGAATGAAAGCGATAAAAGCTACTCTTAAATCATACGCCGATAATTTAAAGAGCAAGTCTGCCGAGTGTGGGTAAACGTAGTTGTGGCAGCTTGGTTAGGGATGTCGTAAGTTAAGTGGTATAAGTGAAGGGGCCGAGTCGGACTGGGTATGGCAAAGGGTGCCTATGCCATTCAGAGAAATGATGAGGAAGGGGCTCCATGCGTTTTACCAGGAACTAAAGTCTAACGGGTGTGGAGAGCGTTCTAAGCTCCCCAAGCTTTGTCCGGAGACTAGCCCCCCCCCCCTACCTCCCGAGCTTTTGCTAATTTTGTGTTCGTTTGGATTCGAACTGCATTCTTCAACACACATATGTCATAATATCATACATTTATTAAATGCATGGGCCGAATATTTATTCGGATAGATCAAATAGACTCCAGATAAATAAATATTACAAACAAACACGTCATGTGTGCCGTAAAAAAAGGGGTTATATGATGCAGTTTCATTTTACTTGTTGTTAAAATGTACACGGATAAAAATTGGTGATTTTTAATTGAAATAATCAAATGTACAATTCAGAAAATTGCATCTGTTTAAGTGCTGTTGTGCTATACGTAACGTATATGATTGGTAAAGCACAACAGCACTTAAACAGATGCAATTTTCTGAATTGTACATTTGATTATTTCAATTAAAAATCACCAATTTTTATCCGTGTACATTTTAACAAGTAAAATGAAACTTCAATCATATAACCCCTTTTTTTACGGCACACTTGACGTTTTTGTTTGTAATCCCTGTACCTTTTTGGAGCTTGATTTACCTAATCAAGCTCCTATATGCTAGCAAGCGAAGTCGGCTCATGTATGACTCCGCATCACCCAAGACATGGCCACTTACAGTAAAGGTCGTATCATCGTTACCTTCCACAATACTCTGCTAGAAGGCGAAACAAATACCTACGCGACGAGTTTGCCAAGTAGCGTCATTGGTTGGCAGAATTTGGCACCCTCGTCGGTTACTTTGAAATTTCGCCGATTGGTGTGGAGATGGCAGCACCTAGCAAACTTGCGCTTGCTTCTATGTCAATTGTTGATTTTAGTTGCCTTTTTTGGTCTGATACGATACGGCCTTTAATATAGGTGGCTTTCCAAGACCGCTTTTCCTAAATAAATTGGACTGCGCATGCGCCAACTCTGACGTCAGTTGTGTTCTTTGTTGCGTCATGTATTTATCTCTAATATCAAGATGGCTGTCGTTGTCCATCCGACTCTGGACCATACTTATTATGAAACTTACGTTGGACTAAAAATTGTATTCGAGTGTATTATGCTACAATTGGCGATGTGGAATTTACGTTACGATCAACATTTATCCCCGCCGATGATTTTCCCAATATTTCGCACGCCGTTGCTCATGAAAAATAATTTCGGCACGCTGCCGCTGATTTTTCGGCACGCCACCCCACTAGGTAGTTTTGCATTTTAATTCAAAATTTCAGTTTTAATTTTTTAACGAGTTTTTCACGATCTAAGGAACCTTAAAAACAAACAAAAAAAGGTAAGAAAGATTAAAATCCTACCCGGCCCTGGCCGGAAGGGCACCTTATGTTTTTTTCGTAAACAGTTCCGATAGGCGGATTATTATTGTCAGATTCGTGCAAGAATTTCGTAAAGAAATACATAAACTGCTTATGCAAAATACCACAACATTATTATTTTCATAGACGAAAGATAAAGCTCTCTGTTGGGTGGTTCCGATAGGCAGGTTATTGTCAGTTTCGTGTGGTTTTGTTGTTATTGTCAGTTAGGTAAGTTTGGGGTTTTGCATTTCATACTGAGGTAGTTAATTGGTTGGGGTTTGGCATTTCACACTGGGGCAGTTAATTGGTTAGGTTATGTTAATGATGATTTAACGAGTTTCCACAATTTGTGACCAATTTGTAGTGCCTTCCGTGAAAATTAAAGGTAGGTTTTTTTCTCTTTTTTTCGAATTTCGGCCCATGTGGGTAAAGGGAACATGGGAAGAAAACTGGCTCTCGTCCGATTTTTTTAAATGGACTAAGAATTACCTGGTGAGTAATGTTTTCCTCTTCCAGTTTTTGGGGGAAAACGCACCGTTTGGCTGTGGTGAAGGTCCAAAGTTAGCACCGCGCTGCGCCAGAAAGCATGAAACTGGGCGAAAGTCCGGCAAGTGAAACGCCAAACCACAACCAGTTCATTACCTCAAGTGAAATGCCGAAGCCTGTTCCTAACCTAACCGTCAATAACAACACGACCAACCGATAATAACCACGTTTTTTGTGGTGGTTGTTGTACAAAATCAAGCTCCATAGATCACAGTTGTGTTCTTGTTTACGGCTACGGTGTCGCGCTATAAAGGTTTATGCATGCAGTCGATTGTTGCAAGCACGAAGAATGCATCTGGAGTGGCATTGTAAAACAATCAAAATGATCTTTTAGGGTCCCGTAACTCCGGAATGGATCGACCAATTGAAAAAGTGGTCCCTGTAAGGTTGAAGCCCAGGGAAATTTCTGGCTCAGATCATGTTTCAGATTGGTTTTCTGCAACCATGGTTTTCTATGGTTTTCTGAAACCGGGTCAGCCAAGAAGAACAAGAACCAGAACAACAACAATAAGAAGTGAACAGTTTTCAAATTTTCGTGTGGCTTCCTACTTTTACTCTTGCACGGAATTGCATAAAAGTTGGTGTAAAGTTAGGAAAAGTTGCTATCTACTATCTGGCTAAGTTTGGTCGAAATATATTGAATAGAAACGGAGTTTAATTATCATATCAAAAACCAAACCTGGTAAAAGGGGCCGCCAAGTTCAGAATGGTTCGGCCCTTCAAAGGAGTGATATCAACACACCAAAATATTCGCCATTTTAATCGCACACTTTATAGTTCGAAGGTTAAATGAAAACTAGAACACTGCTACTTTTGGTAGCAATGTTTCGGTGCGATTAAGTTGGTGAATATTTTGGTGTGTTGATATCACTCCTTTGAAGGGACGAACCATTCGGAACTTGGCGGCCCCTTTTACCAGTTTTGGTTTTTGATATATCAGTCCTTTTTTTTTTTTAATTGTGTATTAGACTCAATTTCACTACCGTCCATGCAGATGTGTAATAAAGTGGCACGTCAACAAGAAATTGGTTTTCAACAATTTGATACTACCTTTTGCGTATAGGCCCAACCATTCTCAACTTGGTCACCTCTTTATAGGTTTTTGGTTTGGTTTTAATTTTGTTGTAATTTGTTTTATTTCGTTAGTTTTGGTGTGTTGATATCACTCCTTTGAAGGGCTGAACCACTCTCAACTTGGTGGCCTCTCACCAGTTTTTGGCTTTGTTTATTTTGCTTTGTTTTTAGAGTTGGTTTATTTTTCGTGAATTGGACGTGCATACAATTTCTTTGGCAACGTTGTTTAAATTTATTGTGCTTCACTAGTGTATGTCTAGGCACGCACGTCAGTATGCACGTTGTCATTGTCCCAACTTTGGCTGTCCAATGAGAGACGATGCCGACAATACTAACAATGGTTATAACAATATTTTCGTACTTACGCGCCATCCCACGCCATCCTCTTTACCCTCCTAAGCTCCAAACCATAAAAGGTACGCAGTTCGTATCGTACTGCAGCCATTCGTCCAATTTCATAGCTGGAAGCTTTCCCGTTATCTGGGTATCGATGAATAATCACCCTATGGAAATTAACATGGGGATGAGCGGACTAGAATTAGCTGCACATTTTCAACGTTATTGTGGGTCAGATTTTGCATTGAAAGCAGCTTAGCTGGCATTCAAACACGAGTTAATTTTTGTCAGGTTGGTCATTGCTCTCGAGTTCAACACAATTTAAGCTTTTGTATCGCATTATTTTTCCCCAAGTACTGGAATGTGCCCAACTATGCTTCAAGATATAAGACACTGACATAATGGCGCCACGCTACAATGGTTTACAACCTCCACATTTGAATTGATGTGATGTTTGTTGTGATGATTGTTGCCTAACTTGGCACGACACACTAGAGTGTGTCTACATATCGGCAGATAGCTTAAAGCACCGACTGCGAATGACCCAAGCTGTCAGAATCCCCGAATGATAAGGGCCCAAGCTGTAAGAATGTATTTTTAGCATTTCAATAATAAATTAATACTACAATGGATCGATCATGGCCGATAACGCTACAGTATTTAAACCGAACCTCGGAATGAATGATATCAGTCGATCATCAACCGCTCAACAGTTGCTTAACTAGTCTACGCCAGTCAAATTCCGGAGGTCCCGATTCTGAAAGTACGCCAGGCCAGACGCCGTGCCGTATCTTGGACGGAGCCTTACCGCCGGGTTAGAGCCGTGTGCTGCTAGCTTCACACATGCTTCTATTATAGAGCTAAGTATTTCAATACGATAGCAATAGCTATGATTGTTTAAGATTAACTACGAGCAATACTACGCTACTAAATTAACCCGAGACTTACTTAACCCTCTGGGCCCTAGAAGCCGATATATCGGCTTTACATTATACACGTTTGAGTTAAGAGATGTATTTAAGAGATGTAATAATGATTTAGTTTTCCGCTCGACTTAATCAGTAATGCCATTCGTTTGACTCATTGCCGAATAACTGTAATCAATAGGCCTACATTAAATCATAACGCCCCTATGGTGCAGAACAACACGCGGTTCCGGTCTGGTCGGGCGGTATGGGTTTCAGGTGCGTAGTCGTCATGTAATTCCTGCCAGTTTTTGGCCTCCCCACTGTTAACTGTTGCATATTTCGTCTCTTTGTTGAGGAAATTGCAGTTAAACCGAACTGTAATTATGAAATGTTTGCAAAGTGGGGACGTTGAACAATTAAACTCCTGTTAACGAATGTTGGATCGTTGGACCCAGTATGTGCGTTCGAAAGCCTCTCGTGATAAACTTAAGTGCGAACTATTGTTTGACTGCCCCGAGTTACCCAAATTGTGATTTCTCATGATGTTTTTGACCCCAGGTAACCATTGAGATAACACAACCTAGAATTTGTTTAAACTTTCCTTCGGTACTATCCCTGCCAACTTGGATTACGATGCTTTCTGCACTACAAAACCATCATGCCTAACCTCAATGAATGTAACATTTGCCTAAAAAAAGTCACCAAGGCCGATAAAAACTCTAGCCAATGCAGAATTTGTAATGCGTGGTCCCACGCCGTCAAATGCCTCAAGTATGACCAAAGCACGTTCCTGACGCTGTCAATTGACGGCCTGCCCTGGTATTGTAAACTTTACCGTATAAATTTATCTTCTCTTCACACTGATGTTTGCCACATCAAGTCTCAAGGTGACAAGACCCATGACCTCCTCCAGGAAATCAAAAGTGCTATTGAATCACAGGCTCTTCAAATTGTAGCTATTAATGAAAAACTTGCTGTTCACGACGAAACCATCGAAAATATTAAAGAATATTAATATTAAATATTTATGACACTGACGTGCTGCCACACTTTAGTACCAGTGACCATGAGATGGTCATTTTTTCAATTCACTCCACCCATAATATTGATACGTGCAACAATTCTGATTTTATTTATAAAATAGACTTTGAAACTTTAAAGCTGATGATTTCTGAATTAAATTGGCCATATATACTCTCAGTCCAGTCAAATGTCGAAAACAAATGGAACGCATTTATTAATATTATAACAAATCTCGTTCAACGGTGTAACACTATTATAACTAAAAATAAAAAGTGTAAAAATAAAGCATTGGTGAATAACAGGTTTTCTCCAGAAATCAGGAAATAGACCATACATAAAAGTAAACTCTGGAGGCGTCTCAAACGAGAGGATTCTGATGTAAATAGGACAATTTATAATAACTGTCGCAGAAACTTGAAGGAATTGTGTAGGCGAGAGGCAATAGCTATTGAACGGCAGGTTATTGGAGAGGGTACAATGAGCTCCCTCTTAGGTACATTAAAGACAAACAAAATCCCCTGGTACAATACCTCCACTACATTACCAGGATGACATTCTATTCGACGATTTAATGAAGGCTAATGCCTTAAATTCGGTATTTAGCAGTGATTTTGTGCAAGATAATAATTCGCTGTCAGTAGCAAATTTTTACCCGGACGAACTAAATATCCCCCCTGCAGACTCTCTTACCAGTCTGATGGTAATTTCATATGATAAAATACACAAAGGCCTATTTAATCTTAAAAAAAGTTCAGCTGTCTGTCCAGACGGTTTTCCTAGTAACTTTCATAGACAGCTGGCTGATGTACTATCCCTGCCACTATGGCTTATTGTAAAATCTTCAGTCCAAGAAGGTAAATTGCCAACAATGTGGAAAAAAAGCATGAGTAATCCCAATCTTTAAACAGGGAAATTCGGCCATCCCGGTAAACTATCGTCCGATATCCTTAACGTGCGTACCTTGCAGAATTTTGGAAAGACTCATTCGGGATGATATCCTGAAGCATCTGACCTCATTCCTCCCAACCAGTTTGGATTCCTTCCTGGGAGATCTACCACCCTACAAATGTTAAATTGCGTGGCTGACTGGACGAGATCTCTTGAAATGGGATTGCCAGTCGACATTGTGTGTATTGATTTCGCCAAAGCCTTCGGTCATGCACCAGAAACTTCTTCTCAAACTTAAGATTCTCAGTATTGGGGGCGAGATTTTTGCCTGGATTGAGCATTTTCTAACAGTGGGCCAACAGTGGGTCAGTGTTGGCAGGTCTTCATCTGGCGAGTTACCTGTTACTAGTGGGGTCCCGCAGGAGTCCGTTTTAGGTCTGCTGTTGTTCCTTTTGTTTATATCTGATCTTGCCCCAAAGTTTGGTAATGTCAAGATACCGATGTTTGCGGACGATGTCAAAATGTACTCTGGCATAACCGACCAGATGGACCATAAAGCACTACAAAGTGCTGTTAACTATTTAAATGGCTGGTCCAAATTGTGGCAACTTCCCATTAACTCAGGGAAATGCAAAGTGTTACTACTCGGTAATCGACACAGAAATACTCATTATGTGATGGGAGCTTTAATTCTAGAATGTATTTGTGAGACGAAAGATCTCGGTATCTATTTAACAATGAATCTAAAATTTTCCGCACATTGTAACACTGTTGCTGCCAAAGCTAAACGGGTTGGTTACATGATAAAAAAATGTTTCCTCTCGGGAGATGCTTCTACATTAGTAAAAGCCTTTAAGGCATATGTGCGACATTTGGTGGAATATGCATGCCAGGTGTGGTTCCCTCATCTTATCAAAGACATCAATATAATTGAGTCAGTGCAACGTACCTTCACTAAAACCCTGTCAGGCATGCGGGGCTTGTCATATCGACAGCACTTGGATCACCTAAAACTTGACTCACTTGAGCTTAGAAGGCTTCATGCTGATTTATCACTTACATATTCAATTTTAAAGGGGTTGACAAATATTGACCCCGGTGTATTTTTCTCTGTTCGGGGAAATACCATCACTCGTGGACACCCTCTGAAATTGAGGGTTGCTGCTGTTCGCAGGGATTGTACTAAATACTTTTATTCAAACCGTGTGGTGGAACCCTGGAACAGTCTTCCGCCGGAGGTGGTAGGATCGAACAGTCTCGCCCAGTTTAAGGTATACCTTAGGAAAGTAGATCTTTCTAATTTTATGAAATGTTTTTAGAGTCTCATCTTAGTTTGCGTTTATTTTGTATAAGATTGACAAGCTTCCTTGTAGTGCTTATCTGTTTATTTATTTACCTAATTATTTATTTGTTTACTTTCGACTTCTCCATTGTATCAAGTCATACCTTTAATTCAGGCCCAGTATTAGAGGAGCCCAGCTCTCCCTTCTGGTACCCCTATTACTGATATTTGTATAAACTGAGAATTATTATAAAAAGAAAAAGTGTACGTACTCATGGAACAACGAAATTCCCCCTCAGAAAATGACCTTGATGCAATATGCGCCGAAATGTCTCAACGGCTACGTAACCAATTTTGCTTGATTGTTTTTGGCTTAGAAGGACAGGACCTCCCTGAAATGGTCAAGTCTATCCTAGCGTCCATTGGCTGTGACAACCTAAACTTTTCTTGTTCTTATGTTGGTAGAAATCCAAACCCTGCCTCCAGTTTAATTAGGATTAGGCTCACAAATTTTGAGGATACACTCAAAATACTCACCAATGCCAAAAGTTTGAATCACCATCCTGATTTCAAGAAGGTTTTCATCAAACGTGAAACGAAGTTTTTTCAAAGGCAAAAACTCAAGGAACTTAAAAGGGAAGTTTGGATTAGAAATAAAGGAAGCGAAAATCTGGCCATCTCCAGTGGCAAAATCGTCCCAAAGCGTCCCAAACAAAATTGACAATCAAACCATTTATCAAGTGATCCAATTCATTGCTGCCTAATTAATGCACGTTCTATTAAAAACAAGCTTTGTGAATTTCATACTTTTCTTCATACTGTACAACCCAACATCATGTTCTTGACAGACTTGGTTAAATGAGCTTCTCCCAAACAGTGTTATGCTTCCACCACATTACACAATTGTCGTCCGTGTTGACCGACCTGCTCCACAACAAGGCGGTGGCATAATGGTTGTCGCTCGTGAAGAAATTCAAATTTCAAGTGACCATGATTTTAAAGACTCCCAATTTGTGTGCAGATCGATACTACGCTGTGATAATCAAAAGAGTTGCCTAGATTCCTAGATTCCGACCCCTAGATTCCTCTGCAGGGGCTGACCTCTCGTTCAGCCATATTTTGAACGAGTATTCCAAACAAATCCTGTATCTTTCTGGGAGACTTCAACCTTCCCTCTGCTAATTGGAAAACAGGATTTGCTTCACGTACCTGTGACATTCGCCTACTGAAAACAATCAATTACCTTTGGCTGGCACAGATTGTTGACTTTCCAACGAGAGCTGGTAACATTTTAGATCTGGTCCTCACCAAGGAGGAATCTCTGATTGCCAATTGTTTAAACCAAGGCCTTTTTGACAATAGTGACCATAACATTATTTCCTTCGACATCAATCTCACACTTCCGCTCACTAAAAAAAACTACACCAAGTACTTCTACGATAGGATTAACCTGACACGGTTAGAAAATGATTTTGACACTCTCTCTTGGCTCCTTCTGCCGCTGGATATAGCCCGGGAGAGATTCTACGAAATTCTCCTTTCCTGTCAGGACGCTTGTAAAGTTGAAATTGTGCTGCAGCACAAAAAAACTTCCATGGATGGATAGCAAACTCTCCGTTATGATGAAACATAAGTTCTTATGGAGAAAGTTGAAAATGTATTCTAACCCACTTTTGCTCCAAGGGTATAATGAACTTAACTTGACGATCGTTCAAGAGAGTAAAACACAAAAACTCCTGTATGAAACTAAACTGGCACATGAAGTGAAAATGGATAGTCGACCCTTCTTCCGATATGCGAGAAATAAAGGTTCGGCAAAGGATCACATCAGTTTGTTAAAGGGTAAAAATGGGACCAAAATTTCTGACAAGAACAGATGTGCGACCTGTTTTGTGACCAATTTACTAGTGTTGGGGTTCTTGACGACGGGAAGACCCCCAATTTTTCTACGCCCAAACTGTGCATCCCACCTATCTGGATAAACGAGGATACCCTCCAAGAAGCATACTCTAAGCTTAGTGTCCATTCGTCCCCGGGCCCTGATTCTATTGCGGGGGATCTGCTCATTGCTGTTTCTTCTGTCATTAACTAACACCTGGTAACCTTGTTCAATCGCAACATTTCGGAGGCATTTGTTCCCCGGCAGTGGAAAAATGCCCATATTACCCCTATTTTCAAGAAGGGAGATAAACTCAAGACAGTAAATTATCGACCAATCAGTCTCATTTCACATTTGTCAAAACTTTTTGAAAGGATCCTCAACTCTCATCTTGTCACTTATTTAGACACTTACGACCTGTTCGAAAAAGTTCAGCACGGTTTTCGCAAAGATTTGTCCACTTTCACCAATCTTTTTACTTTCTATGACCAAGTTCTGAAACTAATGGACCAAGGGGAGTCTTTGGATATCATCTTCTATGATCTCGAAAAGGCCTTCGATAAAGTTAGCCACGACAAGCTACTCATCAAACTTCAAATGGTAGGAATCACCGGTCCTATTGCAGTCTGGATTCAACTTGGCTCACTGATCGCCTCATCGCCGTTGTGCTGGATGGTGTTAAATCCAAATGGTCGGTAACAACCAGCGGATTGCTGCAAGGTTCCGTATTAGCGCCTGTCCTTTTTTCCATCTTCATTAGCGATTTCTGTATGGACTCTGGTGGCATTTCAGCCAAATTTGCCGATGACACCAAAACTGCCACACTTGCTAACACACATGCTGACTTCCTCCCCATTCAAAGCTCCCTCGATAAAGCCCTAAAATGGAGTATTGACTGGCAAGTGACTATCAATACCAACAAAGTCACTGTTCTACACATCGGTAACGGAAATCCCCTTCTGTCATATCGACTTGGTGACAATGTGGTCAACTCTGTGGACGTCATGCGAGATTTGGGCATATTTGTCGACTCCAATTTCACCTTCTCCGAACATGTAGCCCACGTGGTGTAGAAAGCCAATCGGGTCTTATACCAACTTTGGAGGACCATCTCTAGTCGTAAACCTGGAATCCTTATCTCCCTTTTCGAAGCTCTTGTTCGTCCAATCCTAGAGTATGGGATCCCGTTTTGGAACCCCCTCTTTATCAAAGACTCAATAATACTTGCAAAAGTGCAACATGTTTTCGCAAAAAAAGTTCAGAACATGTTCAACATAAGCTACGAAGCACGACTGCTTCATTTAAACCTTGTCTCTCTCAAGTGGAGAAGACAACGAGGAAGTATTATTCACATGTTCAAGATTCTTCATGGGTTCATTTCCAATGTGCCAAATTCGTTTTTTGTTGTCAACAAAACCACTTCTAACGCACGGGGATCCTCCCTCAAATTATGTGTGCCTTACACCCATTACAATGCCGTTTGTAATTCTTTTTCCTTTAGGATGCTCAATCTCTGGAATAGCTTACCAGAGCATATTGTCAGCACCCCAAATGTCCTAACTTTCAAGATCCGGCTCGACGACATTTTTGGTAACGAAACGAAACTCAACTATGGTGAATAACTGTGTGCCTTGTGGTTACGAACCGAAACTACATTTTGACCAAGAATCTATTAGAATGTCTGTGTACCTAATGATACTCTTTCTCATTCTTTTGCACTTAAGTTACTGTATGCTTTTGGCTGGGAGCTGTCGACCCATTTTGGTGACTGGTGTTGGTGTAGGGCAAAGTGATTCACTTTTGACCAATAATTTACTGGAATGGCTGTGTGTCTATTGTTACTCTTTCTCATTGTTTCGCACTACTAAAAAAAAAGTTACTGTATGCTGTTGGCTGTGTGTTGTAGACCCTTTTTAGTAACGGTCAATGTTATATATACTTCGATCGGACCATTAGTACTATCAAGAATTTATAGGGTTTGGGAGGAGAATTTGTAACTCTAAAAAGTCCCTATTGAAACACGTTAGATCGGTCCCCATTAGTTCAGTCCGAGTTTTCAGAGGGCGCCACGTGTTCCATCTGATAATTTTTGCTCATTTTTCAGGCCAAATCTAAAGTAAACTAAATTACAACTAAGGCAGGCTAAATAATAATTAAAAGCAAGCTAGTTTCGTTTAGTTTAGTTTAATTCTAGGCTAAAAACTGAATTGAAATACCCACATAAAACACATGGCGCCCTCTATAAACTAAGACTGAACTAATACGGCTGTATCCAAGGAGTTTCAGTATGGGTCTCAGTCACAAATTCTCCTCCCCAACCCTATAAATTCTTGGTACTATTTATAGTGTCTCATTCTTAGGAAACCGACAATTTATGTCTTTGTTACCGATTTAATTGACCATTTTGAGGGGGTCAATATTGTGTACGCCGGAGTGTCGATTAAAGGCCCAGTATTAGACGAATGATTGCTTATTATTTAGCCTACCTATTTAGTGCATAATTAGTGTTTTATACAATTGTTTGCCCTTATGCTATCCTGATAATAATGTTTGTTCTGGTCAATTGGTCACTGGAATACAACATTACAATGGTATAAGTAGAATTCAATCTCTCTTAAATCCCTGGAAAGAAAAAAAAAAGAGAGAAAAATAATACTAATAAATTTTAAGAGCATTCAGTTGTATTTTATAGAAATAATGCCAATTTTCGCATTTTGCAGTCTTTAAAAGTTGAAATTTAGCTGAAATTTAAAAGCTGAGATTTTTCCGATAGTCAACGGTAGTTGGTTTGTTTATAAACAGGATTTTAACACTCAAATAGTACGGGAAAATTTAGTAGCCTATTTCACGAAAGTAGCATTGGTAAAGCTTTGTTGAAAATAACATTGTTGATTTCGCTAAAATGTTGGGCAGTTCTGAAGTTCTGCGCAGTGACCAGTCGTTTTGATGGTTAATGCAGCTGAATTGGATTAATTTTGGGGGTGTTGTTGGCTAGCTTGTTACTTTCTTTGTGTAGTTTTTTAAGTTAGTTTTTAGCACTTTAGATGGAGTGAATGGCTTCCAGGCCGTGTAAACTCCTGTAGGATAAATCAATAAAATAAGTGTTGCGATTGTTTTATGAAATTGTTGGTTGACGTGTTCAATGCTATGAAATATGTTCAAGTGTATTATCTTGTGTGCATTTAAAGGTCATTTGCTTTAAATTTGTCACAATAAGAGGCAATTTTAGTCAATTTTGGGTAAACTTATAGGCCTAAATTAAGTTCAATGCATCTTGTTTATTAGTCACTGTAGGGCTAATTTTCCATGAAATTGTTTGGGGTTACGTTTAAAAATAACCTCTGTCAAATTATTGCTGATTCAGGTGCTAAAATTTGGGAAAAGTTCAGTATTTTCCATTTTATGCTAAAATTTAAAAAAAGTTCAGTATTTTCTATTTTAAAGGGAAAATTCATCATTTTGTGCAAAATTGCAGAAAATTTTCAAAGTGTTAAGTGTTAAGATTAAATCTACTTTAAGCTTTGAATATTCACTTAAAATCTAGTTAAATAATGCCTAGTAAAGGTGCTAGAGGCACAGTTCAAGCCTCTTCAAGAGGCAGACAAATTAGAAAACCCTAAAATCACCAAGTTTTGTGGAATTCACGGATGCTTCAGTTAGCTCTCTTAGTCTAGATAATACTAATACTTTCTCCAAATAAGTCAGATACAGAATCAGAGTATTCCGATGCTATCGACGAGATCGATGACGCATTAAATTTGCCACCAACCAAACGAGTTCAGTCTCGTTCAGCAAATCGCTCTACTCAAAATAGGGGTAATGCTAGAGATCGACTTCGATCTAGGTCTCCATACGATAATCGTGCATCACGTAAAACTCGTGTACCTTTAAATTCCCAACTACCACTTAGTACTCAAGTAGCACTAAATCAAGTACCACCCAATAATCAAAATGTCATTAAATCATAGCATGCCATTAAATCAAAATATGCCACTAACCCAAACAGTGCCGTTAAATTTAGCAACGCCACAGCATAATCATGTGCCACCAAATTTGACGCCAACTATGTCTACCTTGCAAATGCAAACAAGCGCTCAAACACCGCTTAACATTCAATTGCCAATAAATTCGCAAATACCAAATCATTCCCATGTTCCCATTACTCCAAATGTAGTAATAAACTCTCAGATTCCACATGGAAATCAAACACCGCTAACTTTAACCCCAAATCTTACTAGCGGACAACAGGTCAATATGATTGAGGAATCTCATCTTCAAAGAATTTTAGATCATACTTTAGCAGTATGTTTACAGTCAACTAATGGTAACTTTAAAGCAGTAACTGAAAATCATTTGGAAGTATTAAAAACCATTACTGAATCTAATCAAAGCAGGGATTCTCATAATAAAACTAGACTTTGGGAAGAGTTACGTTCAGCCAAGAAAGCTATCTTACCTTTTGCAGGGGATGACTCGTTAGACGTTTTCGCTTTCGCGTTAATGGTCAAAAATTTGCGAACATTAGATCCATTCATTGCAAGATTCAGAACTAGTTTCGGTTGCGTGTGGTAAATGTACAGGTCCAGTTGCAATTTATTTAGCCATGAATTTGCATATAGCCACTTCTCAAAATTGGGACAGCTTTAAGGAAATTTTAATCGATAGATTTGTTGCGGAGGAGACATCGTCACCCCACATTTATTTCATACGGCGTGACTTAAAAAGGGAGAAACTATCGAAGTTTTCGCTGCCAGGTTAGAGAAAATGGCTTCACAACTTTGGAGAGTTAAACCTACAGACTCTGAATCCCAGAGAGCTTTCAAACAATTAGCAAAAGATGACGGAATGCGTTCAGTATTTCTGCACGCTATGCCACGGGAAATTGAAGTTCGTGTAACATCACAAATGCGTACCCCGTTTAGGGATATGTATAGCTCAGCTATCTATAGATGTTCAGTTTTAGCTGGATTCCAAGGTGATGAAAATGATCTTAACTCGAATAAATCAGGTATTAAACAAATTTCAAATACTGAAGTTAACAATCTAGCTTTTGGCACAATGCTAGATAAAATGAATTCATTAGAAAAAGGTATGACTAAGATCAGTAACGCTAAAGCTAAAAATGTTGAAGCTAAAGTTAGTACAGTAGACACTAATGTAAATCAAGTTAAAACGTGTCACCGTTGTTTAGCCCCAGGTCATATAAAACGAAATTGTCGCACTAAGGATGAAAATCTACAGCAAGTCCGACAACGTTGGGGAAAAGTTAAACAAGAAGTAGGATTTTCTTCAAATAAACCAAACAACAAAAACGGTCGTGGAGGAAACCGGTATAGGGAAGTAACAAAGGTAAACGCGGAAATTATTTCTCTGGTTTCGATAATAGGGATTCTGTTCAGTTTAACAAGAAAAATAACCCTTACGCATTTCAGGCTAACACTAGCAATAGCGGTAACAATAGTTACAATAACGGATATCAAAATCAAAATATTGGTAATAATACTAGTAGAAATCATAACCAAAACCATTGTCAGCAAAGGCAAAATAACAACAACCAAAACCGTGTTCCTCAACATGCTACAGACGTAAACGAGAGTAATGACTCATGTCAAAATGGTTGTAATCCAAAAAACGAGCTAATAGTCTGAATGTTAACAGGGATTCAGAACTAAACTCAAAACAGTCAGAACATAGCAATGACGATCAAAATCCACACGTCAGCTCAGTTCAAACTCAAACTCCTTGTTGCCCAAACTGACGAGGTGAATAGTACTCGCTCATTAAAAGTAAAATGCGTTCCATTATTTTCGGAGGACGATGCAAATAAATTAATGCTTAATTTGTACTCAAATGTCGAATGGCACCAGCAAAAACTTGCTTTGCCAGATCGCACGTTAGCTTTACCACGTTTAGCGTCATATTTTGGCAAAATACCGTCAAAATATCATGCGAGGTCTATAGATAGTAATAACAATCTTGTAAAGGAATTTACAAATGCTTTAAACATAGGTAACGTTAAATACGATTTAACTTGTGACTCAGTAATAGTAACACTATTCGAGGATGGTTTAGATTCCACAAACTTTCATTCGGAATTAAACCCAGTCGATACTAAAAAGCCGATAGTTATCGCTTTATTAGGTCACGAACACACAGTTCAGTTTAAACATACGGATGATTCATTCAATAAACATGGAGTTAAAATGCCTTCAGGCACTTCTATTGGTATTTCACCAGCAATGCAAAAAGATTGGAAAATTAGAATTCCAACAGTTGTAGGAACGTTCGAACCTACAATCTGCTTAACGTTTTGGGACAGCAAAAGTGTTGCCGACCCAAACACGTCACCAGCGAAACACTCATCGTTGGGAGAGCGAGCAAACTTGCTTACGAGCATTTCTGCTCAACCGGGCAACAGATGGTACAAGCAGCACCATCTAGCGTCCGAAGTTGATACTAGCTGTGAGTCAGAGCAGCAAAACGAAACATTGCTCGACTCGGAGCAAACAACGTTCAAATGAACACAGTTTTAAATAAAACTAAGATTAAATATTCACGTCCACACTTAGTGTTCGACGTTGGTAATAGGACAGAAATATGTTTATTAGATACAGGGTCTTCACTTTCTTTACTGACAAACACAGCAGCACAACGCATGCTTAACAACTTTAGTGTTAAATGTCACTTAATTCCAATGACCACACCAGTCAATTTGGTTGGGGTCGGAAATCGTCAGATTAAAATCGATAGAAAAATAGTAAAACTATAGAAAAATGCAAATTTTCTAGAAATCAAGAATTCGTTATCGTTCCCGATGGTTCATTTGGTAACATTCAGTACTATTGGGATACGAGTTCATGTCAAATAAATCATTCGTTAGCATTAAATTGCCCAGATAACGTCTTAACTATAGACGAATTAAAATTTCAAATGTCGTCAACACCAGAATTAGCTTATGTTACTTAAATTCAAAATACGGAAATAATAAACAGGGAATATTATAAACCCAATCACATTTACGTAGCATCACTTAACGTAGCTACAGCTGTAGAAATTGATGACAATCCTAAATCTACATGGAATTGTACACTTAAACAACATTTAATAGACATTACTGTATCTTTGTTACGAGACAAAATAATTCCATCAAATTGCGAGAGTAAAATAACGGGAAATTTACATTTTTCGTATCCCGAAATACAGACGAAATTTCAGTATTTCGTATCCCGAAATTCAGTATTCCATGCTGAAAACGGCTAATTTCCTGTACGTATTGCTCAGTCTTGTTAATACGACTCCCACAGGTATTATTCCAGTCATGTGCATTAATTTTAATGGATCTGATGTAGAACTAAAAGCGGGTACTATCCTAGGCACATACACGAAAGCTATTATCGAGTATGGGGATAACGCTTCCTTAGATTCATCAAATTCAAACTTGCCCACCTCAAGTCCCATTGAGAAATCTCAAACCGCAAGGCTCATCGAGGTATCTCAAGTCCCATCGAGATTTCCCAAAACCAATCCAAACCGAGTGAAAGCTCATCGGAGGTGCCAGTTAGTAGCCTAGCTGACGCTCCCAAGCCTAAATCTAAGGCGGAACTCGATGCGGAATGGGAAATTTTAAAACGTACGTTCACATTTCCAGATTTAAAAAAGGAGGAAACGGAAGAATATCTAGATATGCTTAGAAATCATCAAGATTCATTTTCTAAAAACGATTTTGATCTAGGATATGAAGTTCCTATAGATACTGGTGAATCACAAACAGTCAGCTCTAAAATGTACCAAGTTCCTTTTCACCAACGGGAATTATTGGATAAATACATTGACTAAATGCAAAGAGTAGGAATAATCGAAGAAGGAAAATCTGGATGTTTATCTCCTTGTCTAATGATAAAGAGAAGGCAAACTGGTTATCGCGTAGTTGTAGATTTACGCGGCTTGAATTCTGTCGTGGAAAGTGTAAGCGTTCCAATACCCACTGTGACAGAAAGTATGGCTCACCTTAGCGGAGCTAAATATTTTACACGTTTAGACTTCAAGTTTGGATTTTACCAACTTAAACTAGCTGAATCAGCTAAACCAAAAACGTGCTTCTCTGCAAACTCTAAAACCTATTTTTTTAACTGGCTCCCACTGGGCCTTAAAACAGCGCCTGCGAACTTCCAATTTTGTGTACAACAAATATTTGCAAATGTGCTAGGAGCCTATTATACCATCTACCTTGACGATTGTCTCCTGAGTAGCCCAGATCTAAAAACCCACATCAGTCATGTGAATCTAGCACTAGAACTAGTCGCTCGTTCCGGACTGAAACTCAGTGTTGAAAAGTGCTAATTTGCACGTAAAAAGGTCAAATTCCTAGGCTTTGTGTTAGACGAAAACGGGATACAACCGGATAGCGATAAAACAAATGCTATGCAGCAGTATCCTACGCCTAAAACACCTAAACAAGTCCGTTTATTTTTAGGTATGGTAAATTTCTACAGAAGCCATATTTCTTCATTCGCTGAAATGTCACAGATTTTGTCCAAACTAACGAGGAAAAATTGTAAATTTATATGGGACGAAGATGAAGAAAGAGCTTTTCAAGACTTAAGCGAGCTATGATAAATGCTGCAACGCTTATACACCCAGATTTTTCTAAACCCTTTTTTCTTGAAACAGACGCTAGTGGAGTAGCGATCGGAGGCTGTTTAAGTCAGTATCACGGAGGCATAAACTATCCATTAGCCTATACTTCCCGAACTCTCACTGAGGCGGAAAGGAAGGAAACAACTACTACAAGGGAAATTCTAGCGATTATACATTATATAGATTCATTTCGTTGCTATTTACTTGGTAAGATGTTTTTCTTAACTAAGGATCACTTAACAATTTACTATCTTTATTGTGCCTCATCCGGGGGGGGCCCCCCCCCCAAATTAGAAAGAATCTTACTTCAACTCAGGGAATACGAATTCATCTTACGTCATAAGTCAGGCCGTCTTCTAGCGGTTTCTGATGCACTATCTCGTATAGAGATGCCAGTCGCTGTGTTAGGCAGTCAATTTCCTGACTGGACACGACAACACCTAGCGGCGGAGCAACGAAACGATCCATTCTTAAGCCAAATCATAAAACGACTTAAAGATCAGTCATCATGTTTATCTTTTATAAAGATTATGATGGAATTCTATACAGAATTCGACTAGCAGACTCAAATAGAGGTCGTATGCACAATCTAGCACAGATGTGTATACCAAAATCTCTATTGAACTATTGTATCCGGGAGTACCATTCCACCCCTGGTGCCGGACATCGCGGAGCCAGTAAAACTAGAGAATTAATAGAGCTATATTGCTATTGGCCTAAAATGATGGATGATATTGCTCATTACGTTAAAACTTGTCAAGTATGTCAAGCTTACGTTAGACCTAATACCAACCCCTACAAAGACCAGGTCATTCATGGAGCTTGGATCTCATTGCACCCTTGAATAAAAGCGTTCACGGGAACGTCTACATAATGACGTTAATTGACGACTTCAGTCATTACGTAATTGCAGTTGGAATTCCCGATAAGAAAGCAGAAACAATAGCTAAAAAGTTGTTTTCTCATCTTATAGCTAGATACGGAGCACCCGTGCAACTGCGCGGAGACGACGGAAGTGAGATAAACAACGCTATTGTGGCAAGATTACACACGCTATTGTGGTAACACGTCGTGGGTAGGAGGAACAGTAGAAGCAGCAAATAAAACAATAGAGACAGTATTGCGTAAAATTTCAGCAAGTTGTCCAGAAAATTGGTGTGAATATTTAGAATTAGTAACTGTAGCGCTAAATGCGTGCCCTAATTCAACCACACTAATTAGTTCACATTATTTACATCATGGTTCAGAATTTAGATTGCTGAGTGCATTATCTTTCGAACCACCACGAATCTGCTATGATAGTGATGACACTATAGTACGTCTAGAGAGTAGACTACAAGCAGCATTCGAAGTTGCTAGAGCGCACACTTGGAAAGCAGTTAAGAGACAACAAAACTTTTATGATCACACAGCACGTCCTTATCGCTACATAGTTGATGATTATGTATTATTACGCGACTTCTTACCAGTAAAACAAATTTCGCCGAAATTACTTCGTGCTTGAAAAGGACCGTTCAGAATTATAGAATTCGTAAATGACGTTATCGTTCGTATTGTACACTTTCTGGATCCATTAAAAGTCGTTCGCGCACATGTGAACAATTTAAGACCATGGTTCCTAAGAACGAATAACCAACCTGTTCCTTTTAATGGCCCTACCGATTTGGAATTAGCAGAGCAGCTCAACGGCACTTTAACGGAAGCTGAAATAAAATTACAAAAATACATAGCAAAACTTTTGGAAGATCCAACGGACCATTTATTGGAGATTCAACCACCAACGTGTACGCCTTCCGAACCCAACGATGCAGCTAGCAGTTCAGAAACTAGCTCAACTAGGAACTGAGCCAAAATCAGCCTCTTATTTACAAAATATATACTATCAAATAGATTACAAACTTAATAAGCAAAGAAGGCTTGGTTCTACGCATGGTTATAATACCCGTAGCAGTAAAGCCACCCCAGAAATTAGGCTGCGTCGGCAGTTGGAAAAGGCAAACGTTGAGGGTGAGTAAGTCTTTGTGTATCCAACGGAAGGAGCGTTCACGCGCTCTGCACGCGGGGACCCTACTGAGTAAAATCTGAAGTACCTTTCCGAAACCAAAGCATGATTGCTAAACCAGTCATCTACGTAGTTTCGATTTTCATAACACTAACTATATTTACATAGCATAAATAAATGAAAATAGCTTAAGTCTATTATGTTACAAGATATAATATAAAATAAATTTTTAAACAGAAACTCGTATGTTTTAGAAAAATACTATTATTGAAAATAAGAAAACGTAAAATACATACAAGTATGAAAAAATACAGAAAATAATACGAAAAATACGTCATAGAAAATACGAAAATAAATACGTAAACACGTATAAACATAACATACACAGACGTAAATTAATGAATATTTACAACATAGACATAAGCAAGCAAAGAATAAAACGTAAAATAAACATGAAAGTATTTACAAAAACATAGTAAACCACAGGAAATAAAATAACGTAAATTAAAAAATATTTACAAACATATTATACGAGGATTTGCAACAAAACGTAATAAAATAATAAAACGCAGGAAATTGATACATTGGTTTAGTAAAATAATTTTGAAAACAAAATAAGACATGGAAAATCATAAAACAAAAAACGAAATCCACATAACCAAGTCGTAACCATAAGTTAAAGTAGAAAAATTTAAATTACTGAATGAAGGAAATTCAAGAAAACTGAAAATAATTGAATGGGTAAAATTTGAGAAATTAACTAAATAATTTTGACCATAGAAATGAATTTGGAAAACCGAAACCGAAAAAATAATTGGACGGGAAAAAATTAAGTCTTTACGGTAAATTACAGTTACAAACAATAAATAAAATGATTAAAAATATATATTTTGCAACACATGGTAATTCACAATAAACAACATAAATCCAGGGTGCTGGTAAGTAAGTAAAGTAAATATAAAAATGGCAACATAAATGGAAAAAAATTAATAACATCAAATAATAAAACATTGAACATTAAATATACATAAAATACCTGAAATAAAAACATCAAAATTAAGTACATATAAAACATTGTACGATCGCAGATTGAAGAAGTATAAAATTAATACTTGATCATGATAAAATTAATGAAATGTGGAAAATAACTAAATTATAAACAGGGAAATTTAATTTTGACTAAAATGTAACATTCCAACTAGAAAGTTAAGAAATTAATAAGAAAAATTTAATCTGGAAGAACTTTCAGAAATCAGTGATTGTAAAAACATGGCATTTCCCTTAACCAGTGATTTTTTTGTAAAATAAAAAAAATATATATACACAATATGTACAACCCCGAAAAAAAGGGAAAACGATGTCGAACTCGACCACACCGCTTATTTTGATGGCGGGCAGTCGACGCGACAACGGCACTAACCGTCGCTATCCGGGTCATCTTAAATAAAAAAAAAATTGAATGACAAAGATTAATTTTCTATTCATAAAACTATGAATACATGTGGAATTGACACGTAAATTGGGTCAAACATGGGTATAACCTTTCGCATATAGTAACATATGTTCTTGCCTCAATTTTTCTCATGTTCATAAGAGCAATATGGAGGGAAATCACTGTAATTTTTGTACGGGATTATGATGTTCAAGCGTATAAATAATAGCTGGAACATGTTCTTTTCCCTACATAATTGTTATAAATGCGTGACATTTTGTGAGTAATTCAATCACCCCCCCCCCCCTCACTTCCCCCCCCCCAGTTTAAAGAACTTAATTATCTGTCTAAATTAAAATAAAACAAGCAAAATATCCTATTGCAGTAAACTATAGTCTTAAAACCACCATTTAGAGTTTGAACGCGCAGCGGATATATAATTTACCTACTCGCAGAGAGCCTAGACTAATTTTAGCGCTTAGTTCGCGCTATCGCACTCGTTGCGGCTAATAGTTTTAAAAACAAGAAATCGGAAAGATACATTCCCAATATTTACAAGATGGTTACCGGACATTCAAAATTAATGTTTTACATTGTCTAAGCTTAAAAGTATTATACAATCTTGTACGGTAAACAAATTGTACCCCCCCACCACCCCTACTGAAAATTTTCAGAACTTAAATTTTACTCACACTCTAGTTATTCTAGAATGTACGTTCTCCTTGAAACGGAAACGGTGCCACATAAAAAAATAATAGGCTATATAGGAGTCCAGTTTCATTAACTTAGTTCGGACTACTTAGCCAAATTAAAACTATTACACAAATAAATAAAAACATCAATCCATGGCACGGATTCCCTTTCATGAATAGAGAAAAAAATAATAATAAAATTATAAAAAAAACATTTAAGGTCATTCATTTCTTGAAATTAAGAAAGAAACAAATGAAGTCCTAGGCAGATGCCACCTTAAATTATTTTGAAAGCATAAAATTTTCAAACGTCATGATAAAACAGAAATCGGACGAACTGCATATAGCTATGCTATACTATTTAAATTTTACATCCATAAGGATATGAATTATAAACAATTAAATATAAAATTATAGTAACCAATATTGCATTTCACATCCATAAGGATATGGATCATGAAACGTAAAACTGCAATTGCATTTAATTTAATTTAATGACCAGTTCGTATAAATTCTTTTCTTCCAATGCTTAATATAAATAGCATTACGTTGTTCATAAATTATACAACATATCAATAAATAGAAATTGATTTTATACCATTCATGTAAATATAACTTACCTAAAGGCCTAGAATTCATAGAGCCTATACCAGTAAAATTGGAAATAAGTATTTTACTTCAAAGTAACCTTATTTCAGAAATTTTTGGAAGTTGTTCAAACGGAAATATTTTGCATAAACAAATTTGGTATTATCATTTCCACTTCTAGCAAACAAAAACAGTAATATTTCATAATCATTACATGAATGAAATTTGGAATAAAGCTTAAATGTAACATCATATGATAAATTTTGAAAAGAAAAAGTAGAATAATAAATAAGAATTTCTTACCGTATTGTCCATTGTGGCATACAGGGAAGTCGTTCCTGCAGGGGCCGGAGTGCCGGCACTGCTGGACGCCGCTGCCGGATGCTCCCGCATTGACAGCGTCCGGGACGTCCGGGTCTTAGACGGTGATGCGGATAAGGTCCGGAAGGGGCGGCAACTCCTCCAGCAGGCAGTCGGGAAATAGCTTAGCCAGGTCGTCGGGTAAATCGTTGTTCGGCAAGAAAAACTCCTGCTGACGGGCGGTCTCTTCATATTGCGCCAGAGCCCTACGCAAATTTTGTTGCATAAAGAAGACGTTCTCGGCATTGACCGCCCGCCAGAAATAGGAAGCAAACCCTTCCTAGGCATTGCCTTGCCGTTATGGGGCTACATGTCAAAAAGTGTGAACTTAGCCGTAGTTGCTGGGCCCGCGAAGATTCTTCTGGCGGTGCACCATCCACCAACACATTTTGTCCAGGGTTCTTCAATATCAGTTCCATAAAAAAGAGACGTAACACGTAGTCGAAAGGATCCTCGTCATGCAACATCGGCGAATACGGTGTCTCCTCTATGGACCGATTAGAACATTCCTGAAATAGAGCGGGCGTCCTCTCGCAATACTGGTAATGGTCCAGGCAGGCACCAAATAACAATAAGTTCAACGACAACAGTCGCAAGAAGTCTTTCATATGATGCGGCATATTTGCAACCGTGCTCCTCTCCTCCTTAGGAGTCACCTTCCTCTTCTTTTGTGGTGGATCCATAGAGAAAATAGTTGGGGAGCAAAAGCGAAAAGCGAACGGTCAGATGGAAGTACACAACTTCGTGTGCGGGTAAAATCGCCGAATTTTCTCAAGTCCAAAATTTGACCCAGAAGTGGACATTGGCAAAAACGAATGGGTGTTAAGTTCAGGCTTGACGTCACGAAAAAGGGTCCGTCTCTTTTCCTAGGGACCTGGCTCACCCGCTCTACTCTTGTAGTGATCATCAGCTATTGTTTACGTGGCTTCAACCAGGCTACATTTTGAGGACAGATCAAGCCAACATGGCCCAGAGCTGTACCCCCCAACCCACCGACCACTTTCGTTTATTGCCCACCCCCTTCCCTCAGCAGAGAGAGTGAACATGCTCAATTGCACTCAACAGCACGTGAAGAGGATGGTCAAAGTAGGTCAGGATGCCTCACCCTTGACCATGACAACAGCTTGCTAGCCAGCCGAGAAGCTGAATTTGGCAAACTCACTCCATAGTGGGAAAATACAGAACTATTCTTTTGAAATAAGAAAAGAAAATTCTGAAACATTACTTAAGCGAAATAAATTATTTAATTTATGTATAAATGTCACTAACAAATACAAAATTGTGTGAATAATTGTGATATGTATTATGTAACTTAGAAATATATGTGAATGTAACATAATTGATGTAGTCCAAAATTCATGTATTTTCAGAAAATTGTGCAACATGCAATGAATTTTGGTAAAGTTTCAGGATGGCAAATAAATAGAGAAAGAGGCTAAATCATAGAACAGGGATCACCCAACATGATCCAGGACTAATGAATTAAAAGATAAGTGATTCCTAGCCTTGCGGTGAAAAAAATATATAAATCATACACCCCACCCCTCTTTGCCACGATACACATAAAATTAATTGCCATTAATACACAAATTTTAAATATAGATTTGTCATAAGTTAATGGGCCAACACATATAACTTACTATAACTTGAACCTAAACACAGTAGTTCAAAATGAAAAAAACATTGCCGTTACTTGTAATACGGCACTTTAACGAAAAATCAAACATTGCTCTTACTTGTAGTAAGGCACATTAACTTGTAAAACATTTCCGTTACTTCTAAGGCACTTCAACGAAAAAACAAACATTGCTGTTACTTGTAGTAAGACATTTTAACGAAAAAAAACATTACTGTTACTTGTAGTAAGACATACTTAAATATAAAATCTGTAAAATAATTCACTGTGAATTCAAATTGAATTTGGGTGAGGTACGGTTAAGACTCGGAACGACAAACACAGTTCAGTCAGTGGATACATTAAATTTCAAAGTATACCTCACACGTAAGTTCCTAAGGAACAGATTACATACGTATACTCAGGTTGTAGTGAAAAACCTTGAAAGATCTACAGCATGCTGGAAATTACTTTTTCCTGGTTGGTAACAACCGCATGTGAAACTTGCGTTGTAAATGTAGCCTTATAACCTTGCGAAACAGATAATGGAGTTTGGCCAACTCGTATTTTCACGATTCGTCCAGGGTAACTAGTACTGTAGTTACAATGTCACTCAGTGACAGGGAAGTCGATATGTAAAAACGTATGTCCCTTACTGAAAAAAAAGTGACTTCCAGTGCTAGCCACCACACAAGTGATGCAACATCACTCTGAACAAGATTTTCAAAATTAACGATTGCAGATATGATGTTATCTCTGCATATTCTAAGTTAAAAAGTGCAGTTGAACTGCTCGGATACTGTACGATAGTGTTTTTGACAGCAGGTTTGTTAGAAACTTGCATATCAGATTTTAATTAGCAGCAAATGAAAAAATGTTGTATGAACGCTGTATAGAACAAATTCGATTTAAATTTTAAAATTAAGTTTCTGGAATGACTAGAATTCCACCTTTAGACTTTCCTATGTATTGGTTGCTTGTGTTCAGGAGAACAAATTGAGGTAGCATAGGTCGTAAACGGTTTTTTTGCCATGCAAAAAGCTCGTTGAAGGCGTTAGCCTTACAGACAAATCACTGTATAACATTCACTTCAGTGACAGTTACGAGTCACTAGAGCCTCGCACAACATTATGCTCAAGGATTGTGAAATCACATCCTGTGGTATAACATATTTATTGTGAGGAAATGCAATAATTCTAAAAGTCATGTTTGTTGGCGGAAACTTAACTGTTAGTTTCGACCTGAACATGATAGTCAAAATGGGTTAACACACATATACAATAACAAGGTTCTTAAAAACCTACGATAGACGACTTTCTGTATTGGTCAGTTTGAACTGTCACGTAGTAGTCAAAAGGGAAAACAGACAAACACGAATACAATTGTTTCTTAAAAAATCCTACGATTGACAGCTTTCTGCAGTGGATAGTCTGAATTGTCTCGTAGTAGTCAAAAGGGTGAAACAAATACAAGTAAATATAAATATACTTTACACACCACATCAAATGCACCGCATATATGATGACTTTCAGTACTCGTTATGTTGGTACGAAAATGAAACTTATAGTCAAATACAGGTCCTTAACAATAATACTACCAAAAACGTGGAGTATGCGAAGATAAAATGAACATTAAGTACGCAATGGGCACACAGTCAATTTTTCTTTTCATTGGGAATAACAGTAATTTGCCACTTAAATGATAGGTTAAGCGAAGGCGACTTAACGGGGTAACAATACAGGAATCCTGTCCCCTCTCTATCATAATGCTTATTTGTTACCATGTAGCATGAATGTTTAGCATATCTATTTGAAAAAGCATGTTAGAACTGACTTTGATAACTTGGTCGCCAGTTGGACTCCCAGCACGGGACCAAACAAGTGATACTATAGACGGAAACATAACAATTTTTCTGGGCGACTCATGAATGTAGCATGCATAAGGACTGTATTCCGATGAATCTTGTTTTCAATAATGATTAATTTTGACAATATCAAGTAGTATTGTTCGAATCGAACCATGGACATTCCATTTGATTGATAATCATTAATTTGGCTATAAAAGGCAAATTACAGTCACATTTGGATATGAAGTGACTTTTCTTCAAGATGTGAAGAGGCAAGAAACAAGATTTCAAAGGAAAAAATTGAAAGTTGAAAAAACATAGCCAGTAACGCTTGTATGTGTTTTCTTTCATCCCCCAGCCAGAGCAAAACTAGGCCAAACGGCAGGCGGCATAATTACCGAGGGTAGAGAACCTACTCAGCCTTGAACAACCTTGGCCAGACCACGGCGAACTCGAGGCCGAAAGTAGAGCACAACACGATGAAGAAAGTGCCACGCCTCCCCTCCCTGGAAAGAGAGGAAAACAAAGCCATGTGGCCACCACTGGAGAAAGTGAAATATAATTTATTTCAGATCAACGGCATCAAAAGTGAAATGATTAAACTTTTGGGTTTAGTTACATGGAGAATGCGCTCTCGAGTCTTGCATGCAATTTAAGCCATACATTATTTTATTCCAATTCCACCCAGTATAGTATTACTCAATTACTGAGACAATTTAGTCTTGTTGTACATAATTATTGCCCTGATTTCTGTGAAGGTTGTTTTTTTTTTTTTTTACCTCAAAGAAGGTGTGTTTTCCCTAGTCACACGACAATTAATTATTTTGGACCAGTCGGTAAATGCAAAATTCTTGCTTAATTATGTAAAGCAGTTTCTGTTATTAATTAGTTGGGTTTGGAAGCTAAAATAAGGAACCACTAAAAAGGTACCATGATTTTAGTCTGAACAGGGATTATGTAAGGAATTATTTAATGGCTTAATTAGTATTCATAACAGAAACAATACAACTAATTGATTAGATACATATTTGCATAATATCATGCATTTATTAAATGCATGAGCCGAATATTTATTCGGATAGATTAAATTAACAAAAACTAAAATGTCAAGTGTGCCGTAAAAAAGGGGGTTATATGATTGAAGTTTCACTTGTTAAAATGTACACTGATAAAATTTGGATGATTTTTAATTGAAATAATCAAATGTACAATTGAGAAAATTGCATCTGTTTAAGTGCTGTTGTGCTTTAC
>JAHWFP010268859.1:4258-29415 GCA_023313725.1 Lithobius niger
GGAAGGAAGCATAATGACAGAACAACCAAATTTTAAGGAGTTCATTATGTGACTAAAGGATAATCGTTCCGCAGATCATACCGATCTCTCGTATGGGTTTACGCATCAGAAGATAAAATACATTAAAACTTGACTATTCATCATTAAAAGTCACTAATGTGGCACAAAAACAAAACTGACTGAATATCACAAATGTTGATCAAATAAGAACATAAGAATTTACTTTAATGTATACTTATTTGCTATCGGTCGAAAGTTCACATGTTGTTGTTTAAGACCACCAAATATATTTTAACCAAAAATTACGCAGTTTTTATCCCCTTTTTTCTGGCATATTTAACATTGTTTGAGTTTAAAAGACGCGAAAGAAATTTTATTAAATTTGGTATGTATTGAAATTAAAAACAAGCTTCACGAACATTTTTTTTTGCACTTCATCCCCTTAATGTTGCTCCTCTGTGAATCAATCTGCAGTGACAGAAAATGAACCCCAAAGTCGAAAATTTGTTCTTTGGTAGGTAGTTAGTTCACAATGCTGGTTGTCTGATGCTTCTTACGTTTTCGTTGGTTACTATGTTTATTATTATGTTGGTTATTGGTTACTATGTTGGTTATTATGAGATTTGAAACTGTTGCGTGAATATAACTTTGCTGTTCTGTGAGAGTGTTTCAGGGTTGAGATGGTATTTATTTACCAGGGCTGGTTTATGACAGGTTTTTACCGACCCAGTAAAAACGAGTTTTCCCATTTCATGGCTTTTTTAATGAAATATGCCCTCATTACGTAATGCAACAATTTATTAGTGTTAAATAACAGTTGAGTTGGATACAAGCTGAGTTTGTCCAATTCAAAATGTCTGCAATCTAGCTCAAAATTCAGGCTACTTGCTGACGTAATCTTGCATACTACAACAACATGAGCATGAGCATAACCAACAATGTGACGGGTACGTTTCAGTCAGGCCCGGACTGGCAGCCCTGACACCCAAGTGCCATGACGTTTTTAAAAGGCCCCCCAACACAATCCAGAGAGGGAGGGGGGGGGGGAAGGGGTTGTAGTTAAAATTATGCGAGCTTATGAGGGCTCCGGGACGGAGAGGGTAGGGGACAAAATAAAAATCTGACGATCAAATTTCAGCCCCCCTCCCCTCGAAAACAACCATCATGGGGCGTCCCCCAGAAGTTGAGGCATTTTTAGAAATTTTGACTGCTGAAAGTGTAATTTGTGAGGTCCAAAAATCACTTTTTCCTCCCCCTCCCCGGAAAAAAATTATGTTCGGCCTTTATAGCTGCCTTTATAGTCTAGTCATTAAAGACAGTTATGAAATGATCAGATTTTAAGACCAACCAGGAAATTACGATTAAAAATTTATCAGAAACAGAAATTTCACTTGTAACTATGAAATCTAAAGAGGCTCCCTTACGAATCTACAGGAGGGCCCTTGTGCCATTGGCACCCTGGCATTATGGCCAGTCCGGGCTTGGTTTCAGTTCCTGTTATAACAGTTGCACTGTTCTGTTACTTAAGTCTCTAATGCATGGCGTTCCCTCAAATACACACGTCACTTCTCGCTCAAAAAACACTGCGTCCAAGACGCGGCACGAACCGTCAGGCCTAGTGTCAGCATCCCGCCTAAATAGTTACATACAGTCCAGGGTTAAAGCGTAAATTGTTTTGGTTTCAAACAGAATTAGTAACAACTAATAGTTACACAGTTGCAGAATTCCCTAGCAAGCGTAGTCTTATCGACCCAACTTTGAAAAGAGAATGTAATAAGAATAACGAAACACATTTTTCCTATTTAGCTGATATTTTCCAGGTTTTTTTCCAGGTAATTACTTACCAGTGCCCTGTCCGAAACTAATTTTTCCAGGAAATGGCCAAACATGTAAATTTTTCAGCCTTAAATTGCGCGTAATTTTAACCCAATTTTGACGAAGTTTGGATTTAGCCAATAAATTTAAATACGTTTCGATGTGCCAAATTTCTTGAAAATCGCTATTCATCGTTCTCAAATTGCTATGTGCAGATTCGACACTGTGCTTCTTTTGCTAATTGAAGAGTCGGCGGAAATGTGCATCGAGAGACGAGATGGTATCACAATCTTACGAAATGTAACAAACCCAATTTATTTAGCCGGGTCATTCTGCCAACCCCTCACATTCCCACCCCCGCTTTGGAGTTCGCAGCTGGTGAGCCAGGCGGGGGTGGGAAGGAGGAGGTGCGTTTTAAAACGGTCGATAGTTCAATTTTTTACCAAGAGAGGCCACTAGAGGCCGTAACATTTGCAGAAAAATGGAAAATCGAAGTCCGACAAAACCTTGCGAAAAAGAGACGCGTCATCGTTTCGCCTTTTATTAAAAGCGAACCGCACGTTTAAAAATATGCAACAAGAGAGAAGTGAATGCTTATGTCGACGCAGTAAATCACAGAAAACGTTAAGAATGCGGATTTCGTGGGACGTAGGCCATTGTCTGATCGCTAACACTTATTTCGTCGCAAAGGTTTTAAGCCAGAAAACTGACCCAAAATGTCACGAGCGTCAGACATACTGGAAAATTTAACGTTAAAAAAACAGAAAAGTTTGAATTCGGCAGGGTTCACGGCACGCACATCAAGCTATTTATTTATTTATTTATTTATTTATTTATTTATTTATTTATTCAATATACATATCGTAGTTTGTATATCGTGGTGTTTGTGTTTGTTCTTGAAGTGTTGTAAGAACTGTTATTAAAGTTGGAGGTCTTGAAGGTCTTATTAAAGTTATTTGAATAACAAATTTTAAAAATAGATCGCAAATAGTTTCTGTACTACGGAAAGAGTTCAACAGGACGGAAATCCAAATGGGCTCGAGAAGTGTTAAATGAATACGGCTGCAAACCTATTTACGTTGTCTTTTGGACTTAAATGTCAGACTGCCTGAGCGGGGAATTGTGCCCCACGACCTTTCAAATCAAAGGCCGAAAAGTCCAACCACTGAGCCGAAAAAAAAAAGGTCGTGCGGTTGGACTTTTCGACCTTTGATTTGAAAGGTCGTGGGGCACAATTCCCCGCTCAAGCAGTCTGACATTTAAGTCCAAAAGACAACGTAAATAGGTTTGCAGCAAAAATGGTCCATGGTTAACCATGGGGGGGGGGGGGGAAATTGAGGCTTAATGGCGCGTCGACACGGGGTAGCCTTGGTTAAACCATGATTGGTCTCAAACTCTCAATTTACCATTGGTTAAACCTCGTTCAAAACCAAAATCACTAATTACCATGGTATAGAAGGAGACTTTTACCATGCACGGTTAAAGGGTTTAAAGGGTTTAACGAGCGTTAACCATGCACGGTTCAATCCTTGGGAACAATGATCGGTCCCAATTTACCATTGGTTTAACAATGGCAACCCATGATCAAAACAGTGGTTTAACCATGGAAAATTTTTGCTGGGGATAGTTCACATCCACCATTCAGTATATGCAGTAGAACGACACAATTATTGCGTAATCTCACTTATTGGAGCGGAGCTCCGCCTATGAATACACTCAAATACGATCGTTGTAATCGCATCACGCAATAACCATTGCATCAATTAAAATCAGATTTTGTACATCGATAGTTGTACACCTAGAGATGGTTTGTAAAAACAAAAATCCGGAATCGGACATGTCGTTGAGGAATAATGAAGGTGACAAAATGGGCCAAAAAAAAGGGCCAAAAGCCAAGAGGCAAAATGGCAAACAACAACGACGTCATAGTTTGTTCATGCAAAGTTTCTTACTTTCGATTAGTTTTCCCGATCAAACTATGACGTCATGAGCAGTTTTCAGATAAATTGAAGATAAATTGAAGATATTTTCACTTCTCGTGGACCGATTTTGACGGTTGAATAAATCATTTAGAAGGGGGTTTTACTAGCTTTTCAACGGTCTTAAACCCAATCAAGTACAAGACGTTAATTTTACTTGGGGGTTTTGTGTTTTAAAATGGTTGTAGCATGTGCAGTATTATTTTAAACCAATGTGTTTTTAATAAGTATGCGCATTTCGGCCGATGCTGCGTCAATATGTTGTTTTCATGATACTATATCTAGCTAAGTAGCTAGCTACTTTAGCGGCCTTTCTCTGGTTGAATGATATCATTACTTTCAAAGGCCGATCCCTTTTGGAAACTTGGTGGCTTCTTTATGCCAGTTTTAGTTTTGGATTACAACTACGTCACATACTCAGTTCACGGAATGTTTGAGCATTCTGAATTTGAAAATAAATGTTTGGAAGAGGGAAGAAAACAAACCCAGCCAAACAGCAAAGAAAGCGGAGCCCGGTCCATTATGTCGACTGTGGAAATGACTTGTTGGTTTGATTTGATGCATTACGTAATCACTACTACATCAATTAAAACTAGTTTTGCACTTTGATAGCAATATACCCAGAGGTGGTTTGTAAAAAAATAATAGAACCTGTTGATGTGGAACAACGCCATCCAGCGCTGCGAAAGCAAATGGACAAAGAAATAAGATGCGAAGAGTAACCGAGAAGACGAGCCACAATGCTGTCTCCAATGCACTCGCAAAGCACACTCAAACACCTGCCTGTGCCTGGTGTATAGTTCGTTATTTATTTGATTGTTGGTTCGTTTGTTTGTTGATTTGTTTGTTGGGTTGTGAATTTGTTGGTTTGTTTGTTGGTGTGTTCGTTTCTTTATTGGTTTGTTGATTTGTTTGCGGCCTTGTAGTGCTGGAAACACCGGTTCTCGTCAGATCCCCGAAGTTAAGCAGCATTGGGCTGGATTGATACTTGGGTGGATGACCGCCTGGGAATCTGGCTGTTGCAGACATAGGACCTTAGGGCTTCGGGCAGATAACCAGGAGTGGTTAACGCTCGTTAAACCCTTTTGAAACCTTTGATTTGTTTGTGTGTTTGTTTGTTTGTCTGTTGGTTTGTCGGTTTGGTTGTTTGTTGGTTTGTTGGTTTGGTTGTTTGGTGGTTTGTCGGTTTGTTTGTTTGGTAGTTTGTTCGCTTCGTTCCATTTTGTCGACAGTGTAAATAATGACGCCCTAGTTACTAATAAGTTATGTTAGCAACATTAAATAGTAATCATTTTCAGCATTAATTTTAGCCATAAACAAACATAAGAAGAACTGGCCCTTCACCATTTTACAATTTGAAAAATCTAAGTTTCAAATTGAGTATTATGTTATTTAGGCGACTTATTTTAGTATGACGAAGTAAAAGGATATTTGGAAAAAAGATTTCTTTTTCCTGCGTTCATTTTCAGTGTGGTCGGTGCAGCCGTGAAGTGACGTCAAGTGGGAAATGTTGGGAGGGGGTTACTTAACTTATTAAAAATCGAAGAAATCTTACTGTACTTGAAATAATTTAACGTTCAAAGTCACGACAGTTAAGTTTTAGGAAGATAACTTAGCATAACGCTTATCCACCCAAAACCAAAACTGGTAGAAAAACCCGCCAAGTTTCCAAAAACGATCGGCCTTGAAGGCAGTGATACCATTCCACCAGGGAAAGGCTGCCAAGGTTGATCCTATTAGCCAAGTTAATCGCACATACTAATAGTTCGAAAGTTAAATGAAAACTAGAACATTGCTACTAGCGGTAGCAATCTTCAAGTTTTCATTTAACGTCCACGTCCAAAGTATTATTCGGTGCGACTAACTTGGCTAATAGGCTCAACCTTGGCGGCCTTTCCCTGGTGGAATGGTATCACTGCCTTCAAGGCTGATCGTTTTTGGAAACTTGGCGGGTTTTTCTACCAGTTTTGGCTTTGGTTTTGGGGTGGATAGCACAACTTTCATAGGACTGTGAACGTGCAAAAGGTTACACCGTCTTATCTTCATCTATACGTTTTTTCTGGAGGAATTTGATATCTATAAATTTTCACATTGATAATTTTCAAATTTATAAATTCCGCTTTTTTTTCTGCTTATTACAGATGTCGTATGTGTATGTTGGTTGCAAAACGGCACGTGTAAATGCGCTTGGCAAACACCATGTCAATGGTAAGCCGGTTGGCTTCCCTGATATACAGCAAGCAAAACAGACTTGAGCATAAACTGAAACTGAAACTCGATATCCTGGCTTCCCATGAGCGAGTGGAGGGGCTATCTATACACGTACCCGTTTCTAAATACTGGTAAGTTATTGGTTAAATTTGTCTAGTAGTCTTCAACCAATGAAAGACGTGATGGGGTGCTTTTAGATGCCGTTGTACATGTCAAATTCTAATTATAGTCTTTCGTATTTATGATTTTGACAGTTCACTTTAAACTGCATTTTACTTGTCTGAACAGCTTTTACACGTCTTACTAGTTTGTCAATCACACTTTTATCACATTTTATCGTATATTAGCACATTTTGTAAAATTGTACGTGTTTGTCAACTATATTTTATTATGGATTGACCAAGGTTAGCAATACTGCTAATCGTTGTATATAATTGTATAATGCTTGATACTTGATCTTGATTTTGATTATTGTACGGCACATACAAGTTATTATCAAAAGTATTGCTGTTAATTTTAAACAAATGAAATTATTATAATATTATTACGATTTTGACTTGAATAATTTTATTTTCCAAATGTTAATATCGGGTAACGTATGTTAATTATTGAGGTGTAGAAACTTTTTACAATACAATTTCCAACGTACAAATTGGGAATATTTTACGTTATGAGAATTTATTTTTATCTTTATTCTACTAGGTAGGTTTCAACAATTTTAACATTGCACAGTTGTTACCCAATGCATTTAAAAAAAAAAATTGTACATAAGTTTAGTTTTATTTCAACTCATCTTTTAAATTTGCACTTATTTTACTCAATTGTGTCATGTAAATGCAAGTAATGTGTTTTAAATGTACATATCTCCTTGGAGTTTCATGTCAATTAAGTTAGAAATTAAATTATTATGAAATTATCATTATTAATATTTTATACAAAAGTTAAACTGTATAAGAAATGAAATGGCTAAATAAATAATTATTACGTATGTTATTTACATATTTCAAAATGTAAACTATGTACTGTATTGCTGCTCGCACAAGTTATCCAAAACTTTCGAGCATTGAATAAAGATATTATTATTATTAAAAATTTTTGTTATTGTGCATTAATTTTTGATTAATTTCTAATTAATTTCAGATATTTGAGAATCAAAACCCAAGGGCCCCTCATCTAATTTTACTGATTTATCAACTTAATTCCACAAGCAGAATATAATGTTTGGGGAAAATTTGAAAAAAAATCTGGTAACGTGTTCAAACTTTATCGTGAAAAAAAAAATACAGACAAACACGTCACTGTAACAATATGTTCCACCACGTGCAAATAAAACATTGCGGCAAAAAAAAAAAAAAAAAACAATAAAAAAAAACCATTGAATTCCGTCAATAGCAAATTTTTCCGTAACGGAAAAGTTCGCGAAAAAATATAAATCAGTAATTTGTAGTGCAACGCTTGCACAAACAGTGATAGGCGGATTTCTTTATTAACGACTAGCGCACGTGGAACTGAATTTTGCTGCCCAGATGTAAAAACCTACTCGTTTTAACTAGAGGAAGTAATAAAAATAAAGCAATGTGCTAACTCTTTGACGACAGTGGCAACTACTATGCTTCGACCAGCAAATACATGCATAAGTATCCGCGGCCTATCTTGAGTTCGCCCCAGAACGACACAGATAATCAATTGTATGTTTTTCGTAGCAGAGTGCCTTGTTGATATCCGAGATGGTTACAAAAACAATGGTGGCCGTCGATTAATGCCGCCCCCTTAAGGAAAACGTAGCCGCTCATAAAATAGCTGCAGGAC
This sequence comes from Lithobius niger, assembly GCA_023313725.1. NCBI lineage: Eukaryota > Metazoa > Arthropoda > Chilopoda > Lithobiomorpha > Lithobiidae > Lithobius > Lithobius niger. Next base: position 12,073 of record JAHWFP010268859.1, read on the forward strand.
TCAAGATAAACCGCGTACACAATAACATTATAATTTTCTTGGGGAGAAAAAGGGCGGCAGTTGTTGTTTGCTTGTTTGTTTTTTAGGGGGCACGACCCCAAACACGATTGTGAGCAGTTGCATAATAGCATAACAATGATGATGGCAATGGGCTTCAAACACCTTTCAAATCGGATAACAAACTACTACAGTACGATGGAAAGAGTTATTATTTCGTAGACGCAGGCTTTTACAGCCGAGTTAGTTGTTTCAAAGTTGATTTAGCAACAATCACTACATACGCGATCGATGTTGCGGGCTTTAGTTGAGTGAGGTTATTGAAGCAATCCCTTCTGGAATTTTCTGTCCAAATCGTAAATGACAAAGAGGGTAAATTTGGCTGGTGAAATCCAAGCAGAAAATCCACGATCTTTCACAAGCCAGAATCGACGTGAGTCTGAGACTCTACAGGGCCCTTTGCTTAATATAACCCCGTAGTGCGGAGATGGTGAGGGAAGGGGAGGATGCGATACTAATTCAAGACCCACAAAAAAGAAGCCATGTTACTTAGAAAATAATGGGCTTCGTTGTTGTTGGATTACCGTTCGTTACAACACTGTAACTACTATGCTTCGACCAGCAAATACATCTATAAGTGTCCGCGGCCTATTTTGAGTTCGCCCCAGAACGACACAGATAATCACTTGTATGTTTTTGGTAGCAGAGTGCCTTGTTGATATCCGAGATGGTTACAAAAACAATGGCGGCCGTCGATTAATGCTGCCCCCTCCAGGAAAATGTAGCCGCTCATAAAATACACGAGGACTCAAAATAAACCGCGGGAGGGAGGATGGGATAGTAAGACCCACAAAAAGAGGGGACCTAACAAGTAAAGTAACAATACCCACAAAAAAGGAACCATGGCACTTTGGAAAACAATAGGCTTCAAACAATGCCTTTGCCGTGTTCAGTAGGGTGGAATGAAAAAGTAAAATTTTCGAAATTCGAAATTTCATAGTGCGGAAATATTCACAAAAAATTTCATTACTCTCCAGGTCATGCCTTGAGGCGCGAAAAATGCAAAAATGATGATTTCATTGTTTTAAAATTGAATTTTAACATTATCTTGTTTACAACATTGTTTATTAACGTAGTTTCTGAGAAAATCGAAAGATAATGTTAAAATTAAATTTTAAGCCAATCAAATTATCATTTTTGCCTTTTTCGCGCATCGGCGTACAATGGTAAAATTTGTAAAAGGCCCTTGTGGCACGTCAAGACATGACCTCAGAGTGATGAATTTTTTTTGTGTGTGTGTGAGCTAAATTTTTAATTTTTCATTCCACCCTAGTGTTCAGTCACAGACAAAGTATTTGGCCCACAAACGAGGGAAGCAAATACAGACACAGTATTCACAAACAATGTCGATTTCAAATAGGGATTGACAAGTAAAATTTCCGTTAAAAATGCAGCTCCAATATCACCGAAAACAGAAAGTCGTTTTCAGAAAAGTATTCAGAAAGTAAAATGGTTGTTACTACACAATTTCTAGAGGGCCAGTTAAGAAAATTTTGGGCTATTATGGGCGTAGCAGAGGAAAGACACTTGCTGGTCTCTCGTATACAGCCCCTATTTCGCCGGGCGTTTGTGACCACTAATTATATCTTAATCCAACAAAATCCATTTTATTCATGTACAACCAATTATAGGCGGTTTATACATGATCGACTTCTTTTTAAACACGTCTAGTCTAAATTAAAACAAACAAATCTGAACATCGCAGTTTTTTTTTGTTTGTGTGTACACAGTGGGAATTTCAATAATGCTTGCTAGGGCAGGCCCCCCCCCCTCCCCGCATATGGCCGATTTTATGGAGCATGGTTGTGATTTCCCGTTCCCTTGAAAATACTGTGATTTTCCGTTAGCAGTCGCCCAAACTTTCATTAGATTTAGTTAGATCCAGGGTTAGGAGACATAGAGGCATAAATCCCGTTTGCATGAAAATATTGTGACTGGGAAAAAAAACATTACGTCATCAGATACTGTTCCTCTTTGTTGAAAACACAATTAGAATCATTGCTTATACAGACAACTGCGTTTGACAGACATACAAACAAATAAAAGAATAACGATTATCGATATTCCCACTCCGGATGTCAATAGATTACGGATTATCGAGATTCCCACTGCGGACACACGAACAAATATTACGATCTTAGGCTAGTTGAGACCTCAACTGGATACCCCATTGCAAGAGGTATAGAGGCCTATATGATCTAAGGTTGGAAAAAAAAACATGTACTCAGTACTGTGCATCAGTACTGTGTACTATGTCATCAGTACTGTGCATCTACGTTGAAAAGACAGTTCGAATCATTATCGTATTTATACAGACAATTCTAATGAAATACAAACAAACAAACAAAAGAATTAAAATTATCGTGATTCCCACTGTGGACACACAAACAAACTAAATAATAAAGATTATCGAGAATCCCACTGCGGACTTTCGAAAAAAACCTGCGACCCCATCAAAAAGCCCGAGCGGCCCCCCGGGATGTTGGCTTCTCCCGCGTACACTCGACAACAGAATATAGATTAAAGAAAATCCTACTATGAACGTCAATAGCATCTATAACTTGAATTAGCTTAACTCTGGATCTAACAAATTCTAATGAAAGCTTGGGCGACTGCTAACGGTGGTGCTCAATTTTGGCAACTGCTTGATCTCAACCAACTGCACTTTAAATAGCGATTTTTATTTAAAATAATTAAAAAAAAATACATCAGAGTCCAGTCATTAAGATTATACCACACTGATTGCTTCAATTTACATACATAAAATGACGGACAGCCAAATGGGCTCGAAAAGTAATTAAAGAATACAGATGCGTATATTTACGCTGCCTTTTTGGACTTACTGAGGCGGAATTGAACCACGAATTGGTTTCAACGGTCGTGGTTCAATTCCCGCACGGGCAGTCTGAAATTTAAGTCCAAAGGGCAGCGTAAATAGGTTTGCATCTGTATTTATTTATTCAATTTACGCTCCTCACGTGAATCGGAATTTTTTGGCCACAGATATAAAAAAAACAAAAACAATGCATTTCCCCCCCTGCAAAAACAACAAACGTACGCATTGCCAAATTGCCAAATGTGTTAACTCTTTGATACACGTACCTGCTGCAGCTATGCCTCGATCATTATGAATACGCTAACAGATGCTGATCATTTTCACGTATTAGTTTCGGTAAACAGACACTCAGGTGGTTAATATTCTTACGCAATAACTAAATAATTACATCACGTTAACTGTGGCCGGATAAACACTAGTGGAAATGCTGCCGTTTAGTGTGCTAGAAAATTCTAGAGAACTATGAAACGCAAATTTATACAGAAATAAATGAATACATAAATGAATTATTATTTTTTAAATCTATACCGTTCTCGACGAAAACAAAAAAGAACCAAATCTAACCAAATATTCCCAGTGAAGGGCGGAACGAGGCAGAGCAGAGGAACTTGTCATCTAGCACTCATGTCTGTTGGTCTGTCCTCATGATAACTTTTGAAAGCATTTCCCAATGCATTAACCAATTCATGTTTTTTTTTTTTTACATTAAATCTGTGTTTTACTTGTAGAGTTAAGGGGGCGTTTACGCAACGAGACCTTCTCGCTGGCCGAACGCTATTTGCTAGTCAACCATGATTTATTTACGAGTAATTTCCCGTTTCTGTTAAGTGAATACGGTAATAGGCAACAAATTAAATGTATTATAAATAACAACACGGATAAAGAACAAAGTGCAACAGCCATTTTAAACATTGGTACAACATTGTAGCCATTTCACGATATTTCCAAAATTTGCTATTCTCGCTGAAAGAAACAGCTTCCCATAGTAGTGATCAAACGACGGCAGAATAAATAGCTAATCACATTCAAATTCAAAATCCAACATGGCGTCCATTTCGGGGTTGTCGAATCGAAGACAAACCATCGAATACCGGCATTCAGAAATCTGTTCGTCGTCTTGTACAGCAGTAAAAATTGTTTTCTAGTTGTCATAATTCGACGCTGTCATGTTGCACGCTACGTACGTCGTGTCGCGAGGCACGAGGAGGAGATTTGCGTCAGCGTTGTTGCCATGATTACGAATTATAGACAACTTGAAAGCCACATTCTTCGGTAAAGGCGAGGAGCAGCCAGCAGATTTAGTATTAACCAAGTGAAAGTTCGTAAGCGATAAATTTGCCGTTGCGTAAACGAGCCCTAAGGCCGTCTCTCGTGAAAATGTAACTCACAGAAATTAATCAAACCTTTACCTATCGAGGTTGACCTATCGAGTATTGTCCGATTTTGGACCCTTCTGCCTCCTGCCATCCACCCTATGGTTGGTTTTATTAAAATTGGCTGCGTGTTAGTGGCCCTATAGGACCATTCGCATTCCAGTTGTTCTCACAACAAACTAATATTATTATATTACGCAACAACTATAAGACTTGACAACTCATAAGACAATCAAAAAAAAAGCACATCACTTCATTTAATAAACGGTTGAGGATCTTTGCAAACATTAACCAGAATGTGTCTTACGGCTTTTTATTTTAATTTCTAGGAACCTTACCTCATCTGAAGCAAAGTAATGCTTGTATAGCTCAGCTCAGTTCGAGCCGCAAATGAACCCGCTCAAAATGAAGGGGAGGAGTAAATCCAGGAATTCGTATTGGGAATTGCCGATCACGGCAAAATAAAGAATGCCTGAAATGACAAAGAATGCCAAAGAATCCCAGAGAATGTCAAGGAATACCAGGGAATGCCAAAGAATGTCACAGAATGACAAAGAATATACCAAAGAATGTCAGGGAATGTCAGAGAAGGTCAGAGAACGACAAAGAAGGTCAGAGAACGACAAAGAAGGTCAGAGAACGCCAAAGAATGACGGAGAATGGCAACGAATGTCAGGGAATTCCAAAGAATACCACAGAATGCCAAAAACGTCAGAGATTGCCAAAGACTGTTAGATAATGCCAGGAAATGCTAAATAATATCAGATTATGGCAGAAAATCTAGGAGAATTATAAAGAATGACAGAGACTGCGAGAGAACAACAAATAATGTCGAGAGAATGCCACAGAATACCAGAGATTGCAAAGAATGTTACAGAATGCAGAAAAATGCCTAAGAATGTCAGAGTGAATAGGCCAGAATGGATCCCTCAGTGGCTGAAGAATGTTGGTAGTCTCCCCGGCTGCTTTACCAATATCCACTCTACATCACTTCAAGCAGACAGTCGAGCTCTAACAGCACTCAGCAATCATGACAGCGACATAGGAAGTGTTAAAAAAATAATAATTAAAACATAGGAAAAACTGATACACAGTGCACTCATAACGTAACAATCGCTACTCGCTTAACATATTAGCGTGACACATCTTATGATCCACTTTGCCTACTACAAAAAAGGCTTCGCTCAAAAGCAGGCAGGTGATAAATTTTTAAAACATTACGCTCTCCAGCTGGTGATTACACCGGGTAGTTTGTCGTAAACGGGTGAAGTGGCTCGGTAACTGTCGCTTAAATAAAAAAAAAAATTAAAACATTAATTACGGTGCATTTCATAGCTTTCGGCGTTAAATAATGACACCATTGCAACGTAATTTGGTAACCGAAATATGAGCTTCACACGCGTTGAATTTTAAAATAAATAAATCACCCAAGATTTCTAGAAAAAAATCCTAACGATAATACCACTCATAATTTGACCACAAACGCTGCTGCACCTTTCAATGGGTATAGAATGGTCCCTATCTAAGGTAAATAATTGCGGTCAGGGTTTATGGCAAGAACAGATCCTCACCTTTCAGAAAATACTAAGCATGTCCATTTTTGGCTATTAGAGGGTGTTCTATTGCAAGAGCACTTTCAATTCGAAAATCACCATTCGCTTTCGCCGCTACGCCATTACCTCTTCACCTTTAAATGGGCGTAGAACGGTCCCTATCTAAGTTAAACTATTTCGCTTAGGATTAAAGGAAATATTAGATCCCCCATTTTTCAGAAAATACTAAGCATGTCCATTTCGGGCTATTAGAGGGCTCTGAAGAACACTTCGAACACGAAGATCACTACAAAACCAATTGAAAAGAGCTTTTGCTCAAATTTAGGGTGATATAGGCTACTTTTAAATACAATTTAGGGGTTCAAGGGTGGCTTATACGTAAAAGATGTGTATCAGCTTTCCTGTCCAGAATTGTGTGCTGAACGGTTTTTGGCTTCACATTGTGCTTTTAATTTGTTGACAGTTAAGGAGGTTTTAATTTGTTTGTTTATTTTAATTAGGTTATAATTTGTTGACGGTTTTTTTTAAACATAGAAACCGTTTTTGGAAGATAAATTATACCCTCCCTTCCCCCCAGAAGGGTATTTTGAACGTGCTATTATAGCTATTTTTCCCCAGTTACTCTTCATGTGCATGATCTAGGGCCATAAGAAGCAAACGAAAAGTGGTATGGCCGAACCAATTCTACAAGGGGGTTTAGGGGAACGATGTATAACTTCTCATATGGGAATTTGGGGCCCGAAAGCTGAAGCATTTATGGCACTGCAAAGTCTTATCTGGCTTCTGGAGTCCATGTTTTAAAAGAATTTTTAAGGTGGTCTGGTTAGGTTAGGTTAGGTTAGGTTAACAGCAGGAGCGGATCTCTAGGAATTTGTGGTGGGGAGGGAGAACTTTTGAAAGGACCTATTTTTACTCTCTTGTAGTTCGCCCCAGGTTAAAAAAAAAATTTGCGACATCATTTACATACACAGCCGTAACTCCCAATTAAAAAAAAAAAAAAGACACCAAAGGCTGCTCTTAGCTCGCCCTAAACACGAAATAGTACATGGACGACCCCGTTACCAAAACCAAGCAAACAACGAATACAGGTGCGATATATTATCCTCTCAAATATTGCCAAAAAAAATTAAACTTAAACGTGAGCACGTGAGCACGTGCGCAGGTGGCTTGGTTTTATACCGATCTCAAAAAATAAACAACTAAAGCCATTACATTTCTCAGTAAATTCCGTGTTCGGGGAAGAATGTCTAATTTATGGCATTCTAAAACGTGTACAATAGCAAACGCAGCTTGCATTTTATTACTTTGGCATGGTTAACGACTTGCAACAGTTGAATATGTGTAGCACCTTCGTTCCAACTCTTTGAATCCGACTGTTAGCCTGGATAGTACGTACCTTTTTGTTGGTTAATATTCACTGTACGCCTTTAAATACAGACTTCTGAATTACGGTGAAATTGTGGGTAATAACAATACACCCCCCCCCCCCCCCCCGCGGTAGAATAAGGGTGTTGGGTATCATACTGACAAATTAATATGTGAGAAGCTTTCTGAAAGCCACATCTGAAGACAGATTTTATTACAGGTGTTCGATTAACGACTTGGAGCAGCTGAAAGGGGTGTAAGCATAAACGTTTCAACTCTTTGAGCTCTACCGTTACAATGAGGTTAATACATTGTCATCAACTTTATAGCCATTCTAACTGACGAAATACAGAACTCATGGATAATATAATCAACTAGGGGAAGCCCGTGCTACGCACGGGTGGTGTTTGATGCACCGTCAAAAACACTGGGACGATTTCCTTCCTCATGTGTTTGTTACGGAATGCGTGTATCCCGTGTATGTGTTTTTGCGTACCCTGGCTAGCAAACGGTGTTTTTCGTTTGCTTCAGTCCCTCAATCAGCATATTCCTTGTTCCTGAGTCCGTACACTTACATTTCATATGATTCTTTCCTGCAAAAATGGTTGGAATACGCGTTTGTACATGTGAAACGGATATGTGCTGTATCAATTACTTGCGGCCGTCTTGTGGCGGCCGTATTGTGGCCGACTCATTGCCGTCCATCCTACGCGACAACTCGATTAACAAACGAAGCTTCAACAATTAGCAAGAGGGCGAGCGGGCTCATTCTTCCCACGGTAGCAAAGAAAAAGAGCGAGCGACCGACAATGAAAACGGATATGTGCTCTATCAATTGCTTGCGGCCGTCTTGTGGCGGCCGTCTTGTGGCCGTCTCGTTGCCGTCCATCCTACGCGACAACTCGATTTTATTAATAAAGATTCCGCTTCTGTAGTGGAGCGGATATTGTCACCAATTGAACTTTTTATGATAAAAGCATGAAAATCATTGTGGACGACCAGTTCTTAGTGCTAATTAACTTAGACTAGGACGAACTGAAGAAAAAAAATTATTTTCAAAACGGCGGCTATATCAAAATGGCCACCTCCACGTAAGCATTAAAACTTCCTAACTCACGATCTGATGATGGATTCAGATGGAAATTTCACGAATTAAAGGTAAAAACTCCAAGGAACAATATTGGTCTTATACTCCTTTACTGTATCTGTTAACCATTTCTTTAGTATTTACGGTATAACGTACATTGTTGTTTTAGTTAGGTGTGCATGTTTTTACAATACAGGGTGGTCCACAAAAAACTGACGAAGTGCAAACTTCTTTGTTAGCACCCTCCAGAACCGTAAAGATACTTTCAAAACTACCCGTTCTATTAGACGTCACCTGACCCTTTATGGTTCTGGAGGGTGCTAACAAAAAAGTTTGCACTTAAAAAATTTTGGGTTGTCAGTTTTTTTGCGGACCACCCTTGTATTATGAAAATCTATTGCAGATATCGTTATTTATTGCAGCAGCATTCATTTTGCTAAGAATGTGAACGTTTCCTGCATGTAAAGAACTTGGTAATTTACCGTAATAGACCCTGAGATATTTATTTCGTAGATGCGCACTTCCAGAGCGAAGTTGAATTGCTTCACGCTGAACTGCAACAATCATGCATACGCGACCACTGATACCTTGTAACTAATCTAGAACTATCTTACAACAATTGCTATCGTGCAAACTCTCCTTGGCCCAGGAGGTTCTGACTTTTTTGTACAAAGGCGGATAAATGCAGACGCAAACCTTATCGAACTAATTTGGCTTTCCGTTGTGTTTATTTCTTAGATGTGGACTTTTCAGAGTTGAGTTTGGCCATTGATGCGTGCTTATTGCATGGTGAACCAGTGTTAACCACAGTGTATGAACAACTAATTATTAATAAACTTACTGAATGATAAGTAAAGAGTGATGGCTTTCCTCTGTGGCTAGCTGGATACTGTATACACACTGGATGCATGAATGCATCATCCTCTGTTATAAAAATGGATACTGTATCCACACTGGATGTACGAATGCATCCTCCTCTGTTGTAACAAATGGATACTGTATCCACACTGGATGCACGAATGCATCATCCTCTGTTATAAAAATGGATGCTGTATCCACACTGGATGCACGAATGCATCATCCTCTGTTATAAAAATGGATACTGTATCCACACTGGATGTACGAATGCATCATCCTCTGTTGTAACAAATGGACACTATATCCACACTGGATGTACGAATGCATCATCCTCTGTTATAACAAATGGATACTGTATCCACACTGGATGTACGAATACAGTATCCTCTCTCATAACAGATGATACTGTATCAACACTGGAAGTCTCTTGTTATAACAGTGGATACTGTATTTACACTTGATGTACGAATACAGTATCTTCCGTCATGACAGATGATACTGAATCCACACTGGATGTACTAATACTGTATCCTCTGTAGCCAATTACATCATACGAAATATTTAATGCTGATTTCTCTAGAAGCAATTTCTGTCGTTGAAGACGATAAAATTCAAGTCTTACTCAACTACAGTTAAAAGTACTTTCCTCCTGGTTGGCTTTCCTGTATGGCTGTTTTGCAACATCAGGTCAAACGTGTTTAAAGGTTGCAAAGGCATTAATTTTCCTATTTTTTTCCTCGTGAGAAATGGTTTTACTACATTCACCCTAACCTACGTCAATGTGGCTATTTCACCAAGCAAAAAGCTATTTCACCAAGGATGACCGAAATTAGTGAGAGGGTAAGACCTGTTAAATGTTGCAAATACCCCTTATAATTTGCGCACGTATGATATTATATGTATGGGCAGAGAGGAAAAAAGTACCAAAGATTCTCAATAAATTTCCAAAGCAACAATTAACGTATGCAAACATAGAACATGCTACGTGTTAAAGGTACATGTATCCATGTTGGCTTTCCTGTATGGCTCAGTTTAACGACATTAGTTCAAACGTATGTAAATGCTGCCAACACATTCATTTTCTTGTTTCTTCTTTCGTGCGAGATAATTTTGCGACATTAACTCTGACCTGTGTAAGTGTTTCAAACGCTATTCTCAACGGGTCGAACGACATACCGGAAGGATTTATGTCCCTTTAAATGGCTGCCCATTAAAATAATAATTTTACTCGTGATAAACAGTCAAGATGGGTCACTAAGTTACATTACGTGAGTGAATGTATGTCGTTTAATTATAAGGCTTATTTTGATTAGATTGTGATTACTGATTTGGAGTCTATATATTTTAATTATTTACTGGTTTATTTCATTACTCAATTACTTATTTAATTAACTGATTGTCTTATTTACGTTATAATACATTAAAATTGTTTAACTTCATAATTTGCTAAATCATCTGATGGCTGATGGCAAACAAATTCTTACATGAATTTCGTTTCTTATATACTGAATTGAATTGAATTAAATTATTGTCATTACACACAATTTACCATATACATAAGTGCAATTTAGCATTTCATGTGGTACTTTCTTGACCCTAATAACTGAAAAAAAAATTATTTTACCAAGGACGTTAAAAACACCTACTTATAAATAAGAACAACTAAAAATAGGAATATATTGCAGCAGAGCAACTCAAAGTTCGACAAACAGATTCGACTAATTTTTATGGTTAATGGAAGTTTTCGTATAAAATCCCATTTTATTTTAATGAACTCCCAAATGGGATACGAAACTAACAGAATACTTATAGTTAAACGAGACGAGAGTTGGAGTTTAAAACTCTGGCTTAAAAAACAAATTGTTATTAGTAATATTTAATTACTAATAACAATTTGTTTTTTAAGCCAGAGTTTTTCAATTCCCTTCAAACAGTAAATTTTAAACACTTTGTATATTTCTACGCAACAGTAACAAAAATTTGAAAACTTGTGGTAATTTTATTATTTTTTAATGCAAATATACGTAACTTCCACATACAAGTTCAGTGAGAACTTCGTGCGTTATGTGTTATTAATATTATTATTTCTTTTACAGAGCAAACTCTAAAGTTTATACATTTTTTTTTATTTTACAGTAAAACAAATTGTGTTCCCAACGTCTTTTTTGCTCAATTTTTCAAGAAGTCTTTCCAAAAAGACTAAAAAACTTTAGAAAATTAACAATATTTCGGAAAATATTTTCCTATTCAGGGGGGGGGGGGGGAGGATTTGATAAAGTTGTGACGTATAGTTTGAGAGAAAAGCGAAGCAGGTTTAAAAATAAGAAAACACCAAAGGCTGATCTTATTCACCCTAAACACCAAATCGTACACGGATGACCCCCCGATACCAAAACCATGCAAACTACCACGGATATGAAAACAGGTGGGATAGATTATCCTATCAAATATTGCCAAAAAGAAATTAAACTTAAACGTAAGCACATGCACAGATGCGCTTGGTTTTATAATTACCTCAAAATATATACAACTAGCACAATTAGATTGCCCTAATTCAGAGTTCCGGGAAGAATCGCTAATTTATCGCATTCTAAAACCCACACAATTGCAGGCACAGCTTGCATTTTACTGCTATTGAGCGATTAACGACTTGCAACAGCTGAATACGTATAGCAATACAACGTTTCAACTCTTTGCATCCGACTGCTAGCCTGAACATTTTTGTTAGTAATCTCCATTTGTCACCATTGTAACCCTTTCAATAGCCTATAGACTCCTGAATTACTGTAAAATTGCGGGCAATAACAATACACCCCCGCTATACTAAAGTTTATCACCTTCCTTCTGACAAATTAATAAGTGAGGAGCTACAACCGACTTGAAACAACCAAAGCGGGAAAATTACCGTAATGGATACATTCAACCCTTAAATCCAACGAAGAACTAAATGACTTGGCAACTTATCTCCATATTTTTTTAATTAAAAAAAATTAATTTCTTTGAGCCTTAAGTCTGCCGAAGCAACTTAATGCTTGTATGGCTAATATAGCTCATTTAGCAGGCAATTAGCTGCTACAGCTGACGTGACTGTGTTAATTTAATCGGCTCATGTGTGAGAAATGTGCCAGTATGCCACAACTCCCACACCTAAACTAACTTTACTAAGTAATGTTACTGTAATAACAGTTACTGCAATGTGTATGCTAATATTGAAATTCACACTTGTTAATCACGTTTTAAACCTTTAATACTTAAAAGAGATCTATACACGTTGGCATTCTGGCAGTATCAAACAAAACAAGCATTTGAGCAACTTTAACTATGTCATAATTATTGCTGCAATCTTACGTCTTATTAAAATCTGATTATAATCAAATTATTTTGATTATAATCTAATTCAATTATTTTAAAATAATCATCATTATTTCCAGCACTGTTCGAACGTCATCTCTTTTAACTACCGTTTTCATTTTTTTTACGTCTGCACGAGCGGTAAATAAAACGGTTCACTCCTCCCGAGTATTGATCTTTTAAATTTAGTTCCTTTAAAACTCACGACGGGGCGCACCAATTCACTTTTTGTTATTTCAAACGGCTGCCGCGTGGGATGGAAACCACGTGGCTTTTAAAACAGGCCACATTTTACGGCCACGAGAATATACGCGACGAATGTCTCTTAATCATTAATGACACAAATGACAAATCTCAACAACAACAACAACAAAAACCATTCAGTTTTCAAGGTTGAATATTTCGAGGTGTGGTTGATTACAATGGACGAGCTCCTGAAAAGTAGGTTAATCACTCACACGTTTAAAAACACACTGTTTTTAATTTTCAAGTAAACAAACAACACACATCACCATATATTATAAAGGATTAAAGGAAACATAAATAGCCCAACAGCGAAAACCGTACCCGGGTTTTTTTTTCTCTCTGGGTGTGATGTAGGGGTTTTTAGTGCGTGTGGGAGTTGCCCCGATGCCAACCCCACAGTTAAGGGACTTGCTTGAAAATGTGCCGTGGTGCTTGTCAAGGGGTTGCGGGAATTCCAAATTAACCTTAACCGATGGAACAAGGCTGGCAGTCGTGGTTCAGTTTTGGTGTTAGTTTAATGATAAATATGAGCGATCGTGTGCTCAGGCTCGCCTGAAGGTCAAGGGCGACACTAACCTTGGCTTAGGGCCTTAAATGGAATGTCAACGGCATTAGGCTTACTTGGGAAAATTTGGATCAGTTAGTTTCGGGCTATTTCATACGTTGACTGCTAAACTAAGTAGCTACGGGGTTGCAGTGCTGATCTAGCAACAGAGTTGGTCTGGTTTGAATTTAAGTTCGGGGATTGGGGAAATTGAGAAAAATTCTAATTATAGGGCCGAAATTACCTTTGGATGCGGGGAGTTGGAGAGTTGGTGGTGGAATGGAATTTTAGGTTAATACCTAATTGTTGGGAGCACCCGGCGGAAGACCAAGCGAGCTCGAGCCGTTACAATTGATGTGAAGCATTATGTACAGACAAATCATAGCCATGTATTGTTACAACAATTGATCAAATAGGATTATTTCAACTAACAATGACTATTAATGGCAATAGTGACAATGGCACATTACAATTTGGCGTCATGTGGACTTCGGGCTTGGCAGATTTCACAAATGACGTCATCAGCGTAACCTTGCTGGGGTGGTACAATTCCAACGTTGAAATCCGGAATTGTTTCTCTTTTATTCCTACATACGTGATTCGTGTTTTTAGTAATGGTTTTACCTTTTTTGTTTTTTGCTCTTGTGTGTTATTTACTCATACAGAATTTACAGCAGCAATTTGTGTTTGTTTACTAACAATCTGCCTTGTTTTTATTCCCTTTCCATTATAAGGGAATAAACACAAGTTCAATTCACACATTTCCTGCAACCCACGCGAAATAACTTTTGCACTATTTACACACACGGTGAGTCATTAAGTAATGAAAAAATAGGCCTATACACGATGCAGGCCTACAGTCCAGGCTTACCTTATTTTATTTAAGAAACATTATCCGTCATATTACAACGGGCTTTCCACTGGTATACACTAAATTAAAGTACACAACTGTAATAATAGTGTGCACATCAAAATTTTATTAGGTCTTTTATAGGCCTATATTATCTAGGCCTATTTTTCAGAGCTTTTCGATTCACCCAAGTTAGAACAAATATAGCAAAACCGTCTCACAAGAGTGGAGGGGGGGGGGAAGAGGAGAGAGGAAAAAAGAGAAAGCTTGCTTTTGGAACATGTAGGTGCGTTTGGACTAATGTTGGAAAACTGAATAACACAGGAAACCCAACATGGAAGCACGCACCTTTAATGGCAAGAACACTACTCCTGCCTAATGGAGTATGGCAACAATTGTGGCCTTCATAACTGGTTAAGGAAGTGTTTAATACGGCCTTGGAGAGCTGGCTAAAACGTCCACACAGTTAGCCCCCCACTTTGTCCGTTTCGAATGAAATAAGGCCCAATAATTAGCGTTTAATTAGTGCTAAGAGAGAAGGCACCCACTAGGGCCCGGGACAATAGATGGGGGCTTGGCAAGAGATAAGGGGATAAGCCTAATCCGAATAAGTCATTGCCTCCCCCTCCACTGTGGCGTTACTTCCATTTCCTGTTACCTTCACTTCCGGTTCCTGTGAGCCTCACTTCCGTTTTCCTATGATGTCACTTCCTGTTGTCTATCACTTCCTGATGTTATGACGTCATGTCTGCCTGTTAGTTGAAGCGTCGTCTGCTGATGATCTTGCAGCGGCCATCTTGGATCTCGCAGTGTGTCGTCTGCTTGCGTGTCTTTTTATTTTTATTTCAATTGTTGTATTGTTACTGAAAAAATATTCATTTCTTAAGCTAAAAAGCAGTAGCCAGGATCGAATAGAATAGAATAGAATACCTGAAATAAAAATAAAAAGACGCGCAAGCAGATGACACATCGCAAAATTCAAGATCGCACGCTGCGAGGATAATCAGTTGATGACGCTTCAACTAACAGACGGATGTGACGTCATAGGACCAGGAAGTGATTGGCACCAGGAAGTTAAATCATATGAAAACGGTAGTGAGGCTCACAGGAACCGGAAGTGAAAGTAACAGGAAACGGAAGTGACATCATAGTGGGAGGGGGGAGGCTACGACATTTTCGAACTAGCATTATCTTATCACCTTTTCTCTAGCTTCGCCTTCTTCTATTGTTTCAGCCCCAGTGGGTGCCCTTCTCTCTCTTCCATTCACATAATTAGTGCTTATATACAGTAAGTGAAATAGTGAAATATGAGTCCTAATGAAGGGTTACCAAGTCTTAGCGATTTTTAGTGCATGTATTTTATTAGTGCATTATTGAGATTCATTTAACCCTTTTAATTTTCAGACATGAAATACGTCTTGGCTCGTCACAACCTTAAAAACAAAGGCAGGGGACAAGGGTTCTCAATGTTGTGATCAAGGCCAAAACGTATTTTACGACCAAAAAATTGAACAAGCGCATATCGTAAAGTTGTGGTGATAGGTGTCAGGCATCCTACATATAATAACTCCCCTGTGTATTTAATTATGTTAAAAGTTCGTTATTTGAAAGAGTGCAATTGGTGACAAGGAAACCCCAAGGAACCAATATCGCCAACACATATTGATGATATAGTGGTACTTACTACCAGGACTAGCACTATTTACCAGGACTACCATATTTCTTGTGTATGATTTTCGCTGTTGGTTAATTTCCAATTTTCCATAATATTATTTCCAGCGATTTACGTCTATTTATTTTTCCTTAATACTACCAGGACTGGCATGAAAGAGGAGCCTCCACCGCCATTCTACCCTTTGGTCCGCAGTTTGTACCGAGTCCTGACCCCATGCGGTCAGGTGTCGAACTAGTGTCCGTGTTAGTTTTGCGGAAAGTGTACGTTAAATGTTATGCTGTTAGGCTTTACCTAATAAGCAGTTAAACATGTGTGCAAACTTTACCTTGAGCTCCGACCAGTCCAAGCATACGTCACCTCACAAGTACTAGCGTTCCAACGAACTGAAAAGAAGGAGGCATTTTGCTTCTGGAGCCAAGGCCGACTTAAGAGTAGAAATTGCCTGCCTTGCCTCCCGAATTTAAACAGCTGCTAAAAATTTTGCAAGTTGAAAAGAATTTGCAGCAAAATTAAATATACACAAATTGCCGACAATTACATAAAGAAAAGAGTAAAACTGATCAAACACTGGGTAAAAATCAGACACCAGAAATATCGTAATTCAATAGTACGAAGATTGTAAAATTCTGACATAAGGGTTTTCCATTAATTTACGAAGTTCAGAGGCTTGGTGCTGGGAGAAGTTCTTTCCATTGCTTGATTTCAAAACAGAACAGAAAGTTTTGGATGCTTATAAACAGGAACAGCGCCTACCCTTTCCGTTATTCCGAAAATTAAAACTCAAAAATGGAAAAGCACTTAAAAAATTATCTTTTAACTTTGTCGCACTTAATGGCTGACTATCCTCAATTAATTTCTATAACCTCTGCAGTGCTTTGCTATACTACTGAGCCATAAAACGGCAGGACGTAAGTTCACCCTCACCAAGACTGAATCGGAATCAATACCAGAGGGATGGTAGGGAAGGAGGGGGTGGCAGGTTCCAACCCGGTAATTATGGGTGTGCAAGACAAACCCGTTGACATACGGACACATCAGCGACAAGTGACAGCTTGAGCGAGAGGTAATGTGTAATTATAGGCTCGCCATAACGCGACAGTAAATTTCACGCTGGTGCTTGTAACGATCTTCATCGTTTCAATCTGGGAAAATGGCAGTGAGATAGACGAAAGCTTGAAGAAGAGGGAGGGGAGGGGTGGGGGGGGGGGGGTACCGTACATGCTTTTAGAAAAAGTGATGAAAATACAGAAAGACGAAACCATTTTCAAGTTCAATCCAAGGATTTTTAAGATTTGCATATGTATTTATTTTGAAGGCCAATTTCAAGCCAATTTCGAAGCAGTGGAAAATATAAATATTTTTCTAGCGGGGGAAGGGGATTTTACACTCATCCAGACGCCCCCATAAGGCCTTCCCAGCGCCCCCCCTGTTCCCCTCCCTCAAGTTTGACCAATAAATTCTTGCAGATCGAGCTAAAAGCATGAAATTTGGTACAACAAGTCACTCTTAGCGGTGCAAGTAGAACTAGGCATAGAGCCCCCTGCAGAT
>JAHWFP010268859.1:29515-40423 GCA_023313725.1 Lithobius niger
GTCCCCCAGCGCCGCCCTATGCCCCCTCCCTCAGGCTTGACCAACAAATTCTTGCAGATCGAACAAAAAGCGTGAGCCACCATCTTGCATGCATGTTCGATTCGTATGTTACGAAGTGACGTCACAGTGTGTTTCGGACATTCTGCGGTGCTTCTCCTACTGCAAAACTGAGTCACACAACAACACCAACTTTGTCCATCCGTATGTCACCTCTTTCAAATCCGCTCAAGTGAAATTCAGAAAACACGGCAAATTAAAACATAATCTTCCTTATAGCTAACAGGCTTTTTCGACAAGTCAATGTAATAATAACATTTTGATCGTCGCATTTAACCAACCCAGGACGACACGCAACCGTAAAAAAAAAATTCGTTAACGACCCACATTAGCCTTAGGTAACGTTAAGACTCAACACGTGTTGCATGAATGAATAGGCCTATACTCTCGAACCCAATTTTCCGTTAGCTGCTACTTAAAGAAATTAAAACGGCAGGTAAAAATTAGGCCTAAAATCTAAAACTAGGCCTAAAAGCTAACACATTTTAAACCTACAATTGCGACGGTTGCTGCCTTTAGATTGTATAATAGAGACCGCTGTTGCGGTGCGTGATAGAGGCGTGCGCCTCATCATTTTTGTTGGTAGCACGAATTTCAGCGTCCACCTATTAAGTTTAACTAATTCAGCATCCAAAAATTAGTTATAATTAATAAAATAAATAAAAAAAACCGGAAGTATGGAGCGGAAGTGGCCGGAAAGTAGCGGAAGTGTACAGAAGACTGGTTGCGACTAGGTAAAGCCGCTCCCCCGCTTGTTTTTAAACAAAAGTAAGTGTGTGTTTTTTTTTACACGCAAAACCCAAATTTTCCGCTGTACGTTGTAGCTGCAGTTAGAAAAAATGGAGTTTGTATATGCCCACCTTTATTTTTCCCAAGCCGCCATCATGATTAAATCGCAAAAAAATTCCAACCAGCTCCAACCCAAAACGGGAAAAAAGGAACAAAAAGCCAGATATCTAATTAACACTCCTTTTATTTTATCACGCATTTAACCATACCAAACACAAACGTCAAGGAGCCAAATATACAACGTTTATTAAACATTACATCTAATGCTGTGTATATGACTGCACAAGAAAGAAAATACCAGGTCACAGAGGACGGGGTATTAACAAGACTAATAAAGTATATGGACCCTTCATCAAGTTCGTCAACCTAAAACAAAAGCCACAGACGACGACGGGCCAAGACCATAATGCCGCCAGAAAATACTTCACTTTGCGTTGGAGTGGCTGACATTTACGATTTGGGGCGCGGGGGGGGCCGCCGCGCCCCCTGCTCCCCAGGGCGGGGGGGGGGGACGTTGAATGATCAAAGCACAACCCATGCTTTATTTGTGGGAAAAGCACACTGACTAAATGGAGCCTCCGGTCAAATATTGTCCCAACCCTATCATAAGAACGTCGGGGAAAGACAACCAAAAAACAAAACAAAAAAACAAAAAAAAAAAAGGCTGCAATTATCCAACACGTAATTTAGGATGTACATACGATAAAAAGAAGGCTTTCCCATAGCATTCCTTATCTTTCAGGAAGATATGTATCTACGAGTCTATATGAGATGAGTCGAGCAAAGAAATGAGATGAAAACTAGATTGGATTACCCGGAGTTCATCTAACTTGATGGGAGACAGAAACAGTTCATTTTCGGGAAGGCTTATTGCTAGAAAAATGTTTTTCGTTTTTTTGTTGTTATTTTTTTTTGGGGGGGGGGGGGGCGGAGGGCGGGGGGGGGGGGCATGAAGAAACCGCCACAAAGAAACTGTTTTATTGTTCATATTTCGTAACGATTGCTTAACGCTGTACGTCGAATATTGAAATTTAAAATAATTATAATGGACACGGGAACTAATAATGGAATGTGCAGTACGATAGGTACTGAGAAACGAAACCAGTAGTGTGGGCGAAATTCAATAAAAACCAATATTTTCGTACCGATACACAGGTAAGTGGTACACTCATCGGAGGATGGTAAAAAGATAAAAAAAAAAAAGATGAAAACACCTTACGTAATGGCTATCATGATGACTCGTGAAACTTTTCGTAATTTTTGCTGCTCACTTGTCATCCTTACCAGTTCAGAACATTGGCTCCGTTATGTTCGTTGTTAGTTACTGATAGATAATTAACTACTAAATAAAGAATAAACCATAAGGTAAAGGGTAAACGAAGTAAACAGTCTGTATTAAAGACTGGCCTTGTGAGGATACAAAATACACAAATGGTACACTGTGAAGACGTGTACTGTCAGTCTCCATATGAACTGTGTACTGAGAGTACACAATTTGTGTACTGGTCGTACACAAGCTGTGACGAGAACGTGTACTGTTGCCGCACAGACTGTGTACTGCCAGTACACAACTCGTGTGGAGGCTGAGAAGGTACACAGGTACTGTCAGTACACATCGTCTTCAGAATGTAGAGCCAGTGTTGCCAGACCCACACATAAGTCTGTATATCTACAGATTTTCCCGAATTTTCCAAACAAAAATTTTTTTTACTCAAATTCGTTAAAATCTACAGGTTTTATTTTTTTTTAATTTTTGTCCGCGGCTTCCATTTTAACTTTAGGTGGCCCCACCTGTGCAAGCGTGATGAAGGTAGTGAAGATGAAGATCAAAATAATGCCCCATTGAACCAGTCCTTGGAACTGGAGAGTTAAAAAATGTCAATTTCAGTGCCAACTTAAAATTTTTTTTCGTGAAAATACTAAATCAAGATTCTTGTAAAGGTCTCCCCACAACATATTTACCTGCTGACCCCACGCAGTTTCATGTTTATAAAGATCATTGGTTAAAATATTTTTTTTTGTTTTTTTTTAATAATAACTATGCATAGCGAAAGAAATAAAATCATATGAGTACGACGAAATTCTCATTTTTACATGCCCACAGATTTTTTTGTGTGCAATTTACAGACATTTTAGACAAAATTCTACATACATTTTTTATCTGGCAACACTGGGTAGAGCACCGAGCTAGTAAACGGGAAGTCCTGGGTTCGAGTCCCAGTCGGGGCAGTTGTCTTTCTTTTCTTGCTCAGATTAGTGTATCTTGTTTCCTCACAAGGCCAGTCGTTAATGCACACTGTTCGCTTTGTTAACCCTTTACATTGGGATTAATATTTTATGTATTTCTTGCATTATTTCTAGTGTGGAGGCCAAGATACAAGTTGCTTTCCCTTCTAGTGTATGGTTGTAGCCTTCGGGTCACCAGTAAGTACGGTTGAACAGGCACTACGCTTGGCTGGAGACTGTAGCCAGGCCCGCCCCGGTAGCGCATTGGTTAGCACGCCCGGCTTAGAAGTCCAGGGTTCGAGTCCCAGTCGGGCTAGTTGTCTTTTCTTCCTTTCTCAGATAAGTGTATACCTTTTAGTTTCACAAGGCCAGTCTTTAATGCATATACCGTTTGCTTCGCTACTGATTTCCTCTAAAAATGAAAAATGAACAATTCTTCGTAAGTTTAGGAATTAAATCCCGTGTTCGCGAACGTTCTCTAATGCACTCGACTACTATGATGATCAGTAATTTTATCCCCAATGATGCTATTTTTTTTTCAATCCACAAAAGAAATCTCCTTTTTTATTCCTAGCATTGGCACTCGGTTTGTTTCTAATTACGGCGTTAGGATGACGATCGGTGAATTTACGCAGGTGCTGCTCACTTGTCAAATTTTGCCCTCCACAAATTTGGCTCATTTATGTATTGCTCGAAGTGCAATCCGGTTTCCATCGAATTATGTGTTTTCTCTAGTCCATCCAGGAGTCAGATGATAAATGGTTAATTTTCGTAAGTGCTGCTCACTTGTCACTTTTTACCCTCCACAAAGTAGGCTCCTTTACATACTGCTGGAAGTGCAATCCGGTTTCCTTCTAATTATGTATTTTCTCTAGTGCTCACTTGTCATTTTTTGCAGTCAACAAAATTGTCTCCTTTGTTTCTAGAAGTGAAACCCGGTTTTGTTTCCAACGATGTGTTTGTCTTCCCTGGTCCATCCAGGCTTCAGACGATGCTGTTTAAGTATTCATCGAATCCTGCTGGCCCGTCCCTCTTCGAACCATATTGATTTTAGCCTACAGCCCCATGATGCAGATCGTCTCCCACACCAAACATCCCCATACTGACGGACAGAAATCCAGACTGACCAACCCAACGCCTGCGTCTACTGGCCACTAGCCGTCCGATACGGCGTCAGGCTGCTACGCGACCGCGCGTGGCCATGCCGGGTTTTGTCCGTCGGTATAATCTCAACCCTGGTACAACGGCATACGGAATTTCACAAGGCTTGTTTTAACGTCAAGTATAGCCGATTTGGCAAATCGGTTGGTGGCTCACATGTTGTGAGCAGGATTGGAAATAACCATGATTATTTTAAAATAATCGAACTAATTGGATTATTTTGATTATAATAAGATTTTAATAGCACATAAGATTACAACAATAATTATAGTGTCCGCGGCCAATCTTGAGTTCGCCCCAGAATGAACACAAATAATCGATTGTACGTGTTTAGTCGCAGAGTGCCTTGTTGATATCCGAAGTAGTTACAAAAACAATGGCGGCCGCCGGTTAAAGCCGCCCCCTCCAGGAAGACGTAGCCGATCACAAAATAAGTGAAGGACTCAAGATACGCCGCGCACACTATACGACATAGTTAAAGTTGCTAGAGTTTGCTCTAATTATTGCTTGGCAGTGCCAAAATGTCAATACCTATAGATCTTTGAAGTATTAAAAGATTAAAACATGATTACCATGTATAAATTTTCATGTTAACATGTGCGCAGCAGTAACTATTATTACAGTAATAATACTTAAGCCGATTAAATGAACAGTCACATCAGCTTCAGGCTGCCGCCTAGAACTAATAAGTTGCAAAATTCTTCAGTTTTTTCCCCTGGATTTTAGGGTTTGAATGTTGCCATAAATTGTCCTGCTTTGGTTGTTCCTAGTCTGTTGCTTATTTTTGTATGGATAGGCCAAAAAAAGTAGAAGACATACGTTGCTGACTGCAACAAGAGCAGTTTATTTTATTTTGGGTTGTAAGTTCTTTTGTACTTGTATATTATCAAAGGTTTTGTGTCAAACTGGTCCTCGATTATAATCAGGTGAATTTCAGTTTTAAAATTTATAATGATAATAATCACTTGATCATTTGATTATAATCGTAACAATCCTGGGTGAGAGCCACCCCTTGTATCAAGTCTCATGCAGTTTCAACTTGCTGACAACTTTCCGCATCAAAACTCTTAACCATCACTGTGACGTTATCAGAATCATCTACCAACAATCAGGGTTCGTACATAACAAACAAAACCATTTTCAAGGCTTTTTCAAGGCTTGTCAAGGCTAACTTACAACCAATGTCAAGGCTCTTTGAACACAATCGACTCTCAAAATTACCTTTTAAATTCCAGTATTTTGTCACAATGTCAACATATTGGCACCATTGCGCTTTTCGTCTGCAGTGTAGGATGCTGAACCGTCGTAAGCAATGACTATAGTGTCCGCGGCCTATCTTGAGTTCGCCCCAAAACGAACACAGATACTCGATGTATATTTTTGGTAGCAGAGTGCCTTGTTGATATCCTAGATGGTTACAAAAACAATGGCGGTCGTCGATTAGAGTCGCTCCCTCCAGGAAGACGTAGCCGCTCATAAAATATCTGCAGGACTCAAGATACGCTGCGCACAGAATAACATGATGTCCTCGACCTTCGACCAATAGACAAGAAGGGAGGACGAATACAGAAACTAACGGCCAGTGGAATTGTATTTGTACAGCTGCCCCTTTTGGCAAAAATTGCTTGCACTGCACGGCTCCTTTCTCTTTCTGTCTCTAGACTAGGGATGGGTCGGTTTCATTTTTCCGACTTCGGTTCCGGTTTCGGTTTTCACGCCCACAAAACCGTGGTTTCGGTTTCGGTATCGGTTTTAGCCACCATCCACCCAAACCAGCTGTTTCTAGTTTGTTTTCCTGTAACATTAGTATTACTAGCTTCTAACTCACTCCTCTGCTTTCACGTTCAGCAGCGTCATAGACCATGGGCCTAGCGGTGACACCATTTTCCTCTATTTTCTTTTTAATGGGTGTCATTTATACGTACAAAATGATAATTATTTTTTAAAAATTAGAAAAACAACAATTTTTGATTTTTCGAACACCGTAGGAAAAACCGACACAAAAATCCGAATCGGTTTCGGTTTTCAGTAAAAACCGAAAATTCGGTTTCGGTTTCGGTTACCGACCCAACCCTACTCTAGACCAATCCGAGGGAGAATGGTTCACAGACAAAAATGCATTCGGCTGACAAATTATTTCTACTCATTTACTTAATTGTATACCTAAACTTATATTATTGCTGTTGTGGCATTATTCGCATTTCAAACAAAGTACACTTACAAAATTCATGGTCACTTCAAGGCTCCGACAACAAAAGTTCCAATTTTCAAGGTTTTTCAAGCCTTGAATTATCCGATTTCAAATTTGAGGCTTTTCAGAAATTCAAGGCTGTGTGACGAACCCTGAACAATACCTCAGCGTCGGTCAAGCCGATACTTAACATTACAATTCCTTCATTTGTGCAAACTGCAACCCTACTAAGCCTGGTTCTAGGAAGTAAGCCAGAACGATGGTTGAATTCAGGGTTTATTTCCAGGGCCACGCGGCCTGTCCTTAGGAGATGGTGTCAGTTGTTCAAGGATGGTTTATTTTTGTGTCGTCGATTCACAATTATGCTGTCGTTAAACGCGTCCTGACGAAAAAACATCTTCGTGTTTCGTAAAAGTCAGAGGATTATCGAAAGTTACGTCATTGCCCTGATACTACTGCGAATCGTGACGAAAACTGCTTCATCTTTCTGTACAAGTTCGACAGTTAACGAAGGCGTCGTCTTATGGTCATAATTCGATACAAGCAAAACAGCTTTCTTTAAGTGAGAAACCCCAAAACAAAACTTGTTAGGGATTTCCGCCAAGCTTTTCGGATGTGTGAAGGCGTGATATCAAACGCCAAGCTATTTTGTCAAGCTAATCCCCACCGAGTAATAGTTTGAAGCTTAAATGAAATATATGAAAATTGCTTACTGCGCAATTTTCAATTATTTCATTTAACGTTTGAAGTATTAGTCGGTGGGATTAGCTTGGCGAAAGAGCTTGGCGTTTGATATCACGACTTCACATGGCCGAAAAGCTTGGCGGGAATCCTTAACAAGTTTTGTTTTGGGGTAGATATCAGTAATTTTTGGGTCAAATTTATGAAATCCATTTTTTTCTTAGTAATTATGAAATGGAAATGCCAATCTAGTTTTCTGGTCCATTTCTTTTTCTTCTTTTTTTTTTTGGTTTCGTTAGATTTTGAGGAGAGCAGTCACCTTTTTCATTTGATTAGCATTTTTATTAGTATTGCAGTATCTCCTTGAAAACGCATGAATTTCTTTGTCAGTTTGGCATTGTTGCATAAAAACAATGTTTAAAACAATGTAAAACAATCAATTTGAACCTTTGGAGCTCCCTAACCCCTGAACCACTTGACCAATCAGAAAGGTCCATATGAAAAGGGCACATCTCCAGAGCAATACCTGTAAAATGAGCTAAGAACCAGCTTTATTTGCCGCATGGAAGAATTTATTTTCGTGATAAAAAAAAAAAGCGTTAGTAGTAGTAAGAATTAGGCAAATATCAACGTTATTCCCGTCGTTTTTTCAACAAGAAAACGTTAACCTATGGGTCTTACAGTGACTTTTATGTTGTCAGGCGACCAAAGTCTCCCGATCAAACAAGTTTCAGCCTTTTCAGCTGTCGCATTGTTATTTATCCTCACATGCCTGAAAACAGTCAAACTCCCTTTGCTGTAAAGACAAAACGTGTCTAGTGGTCGCCATGCTCATACATACATATTATCTGGATATTATCTTTTTATCTTGGTGGGCGACACACTAGCGTGTGTCTTGATCACGCAAGGATTTATTTAATGTTCAGTTTGGCATTGTGCATAATAACAATGTTTAAAACAATGTAAAACAATCAATTTGGTCTTTGGAGCTCCCTAACCCCTGAACCCCTTGATCAATTAGAAAGGTCCACATGAAAAAGGCACATCTACAGAGCAATACCTGTAAAATGAGCTTAGAGCCAGCTTTGTTCACCGCATGGAAGAATTTAGAGAGATATACTGTCAAGATTTGTTTGTTGGTGACCAATCATTGACGAGTAAAGGCTTTGATTGGTAAAATTGCTGAAGCAGAAAGGTCACTTGCGGTCTTTTTCAGTGTAAATCGTGCATGATGATCGTTTAGCAGGAAAAATAAATAAAAATACTCAACGAATATCGGGAATCTACAACAATTTTTTTACAGTAGTTCAATTTACAAAACTAAACGCAAAAATAAATAAATAAATAAAAGTTATATAATTTACAGGGTTGTGAGCGAAGCTGCACATAATTTTCGCATTTTTTCACAAATTAAATGCTGTTAATTTTCACATTTATCACACGTAAATCATAATTTTTGCACATTTTTTACACGTCAAACCTAATTTTTCCACATTTTTCAATTAGAAACCCTTTTCTCTTGGAAAAATGAAGGCTTTTTTTTTTTGCATTTTGAAGAAGTTTGCAGCTTTCTGCCCGCATCAACTACCACAAGGCCGGGATGCCACTCCTCACAGCAGTAAATGATGCGCCGGTGGAGTTGACAACCCATGGCCATCGGCTCCAGCATCCAAAGCGCCACCGACACCTAGGAGACAGACAGAATACCCGTTTGCAAAGAAAGAGGCAGAATTACGGACATGTTTGCCCGTAAAAGAAGAGGTGAAGTTATTGTAGCGATTTTTTTTCAGCATTTTTGCACTCGTTTCTTAAATTTTTCACATTTTATCACATATTTTTCACGCACGTAACATTTTTCACATTTTTTCACATTTTCACAGGCGCTCACACCTCTGAAATAAAAAAAATAAAAAATATATATATAAAACACTTTAAGACTTCGATTATACCAACTGAACTCTTTTGCAACGTCAGACAACTTTTTTGACTTTTTTTCAAGTCCCATAGTCGATCACGGGACTCGATCTAGCGTCACTTGGTTTTGAGCTGACCTACTTTTATCATTATCGAATACACGCTTTGTAACTGTGTTGGGGGGGTCTGTCTTTTTTGGTTCCGACTGGCTGAAATTTGACTGCAATGATGCGTAATAGTAGAAAATGTGTTTTTTTTCCTCTTGATTTTTACAGAGCTGCATACTATGTACGAACAGGTTTTTTTTCTGTTTATTAAAATTAAAAGCTCACGTACTAAGCTGAGGGTTGCCAGTGATGGCCAATATCCATTCTGTCTACTGGACCCTACCGACTGTGTGGGTATAAAACACCCCCGCATCCCCATGGCTGTGGATTCGTCCATCATCGGCCCTTGGTCACCACGCATTTTACGAGCGAGCAAGGAAGTGTGTTGCCCGGCTGGTCTCTACTCGGGTCAGTTTAGAGCCAAGGTGACGGACTGGCATCATGCGTCTTGACACTTTATAGCAAGTGGTGGTTTTGGTGGTAAACAATACAAACTTACAAAATGTTTTAAATAAAACCTTACGTCACACTTTTCCTCAATTCGAGTGGCTAAAGGAAACAGAGTAAAAGGGCAATGTAGTCGGTGAATAAAAATTCATAAGCCTTCGTTACGGACATCTCTCTATTCGATTCAAACCAACCGGATTCAAACCAACGGTCTCATAACTACATAATTGAGTTCTGTAGGTAGTTTTCGCAACTGTTTATACTCTGTTCCACATTATGCTTGCAGGATACTGCCTGTATGACGCCACGTTTTCTTCTACTACGAGTACAAAAAAAACGTAAACTATCCCACTCGAAGACTTTTACAGTTACTGTGTAGTGTGTACAGGTGTGATGTACCATGTTTTTGCACTCGTAGAGCAAAAAAACGTGACGTCATACAGTCAGTTTCCTGCAAACATAATGTGGAATAAAGCATAGCTGAGTTCGGCAGCGATCACATTTACTCGGACGAGTGAGAGATGCTATAAGATAATCGGTTTTTTTTTACATTCACATGATTTTTTTCTACATTCATACATAGCCGCTTTCATTGGACCAGAGTTTACTGAATTTTAGCCATTTTCAGTGGACTGAGTTTACTGAATTTTAGCCATTTTCAGTGGACTGAGTTTACTGAATGTTAGTAATTGTCAGTGGATCTGAGTTTGCTGAATTTTAGCCATTTTCGGTCGACCTGAGTTTACTGAACTTTAGCCATTTTCAGTGGATCTGAGTTGACTGAATTTTAGTCATTTTCAGTTGGTCTGAGTTTACTGAAATTTAGCCATTTTCAGTGGGTCTTAGTGTGCTGAATTTTAGCCATTTTCAGTGGCCTGAGTTTACTGAATATTAGTCATTTTCAGTGGGCCAGAGTTTGCTGAAATTTAGCCATTTTCAGTGGATCTGAGTTTACTGAATTTTAGCCAGTTTCAGTGGACCTGCGTTTACTGAACTTTAGCCATTTTCAGTGGCCCGAGTTTACTGAATATTAGTCATTTTCAGTGGGCCTGAGTTAGCTGAATTTTAGTCATTTTCAGTGGGCCAGAGTTTACTGAAATTTAGCCATTTTCAGTGGGTCTGAGTTTGCTGAATTTTAGCCATTTTCAGTGGCCTGAATTTACTGAATATTAGTCATTTTCAGTGGGCCTGAGTATACTGAATTTTAGCCATTTTCAGTGGACACGAGTTTACTGAAGTTTAGCCATATTCAGTGGCCTGAATTTACTGAATATTAGTCATTTTCAGTGGGCCTGAGTATACTGAATTTTAGCCATTTTCAGTGGACACGAGTTT
>JAHWFP010268860.1:202-34675 GCA_023313725.1 Lithobius niger
CCCCCCCGGAGGAAATGAAAATGTGAGCACCCACTTTTCGATGAGCCCTCCCCAACTTTCGAGACCCTGAAAAAACCTCGACTCCCCCACAAAAGAAATAAAAAAAATACAATGCGAACCCCCCACCCCAAAAAAAGAAAATGTATTTTCGTATGCCTATTGTCACTGTCTGCAGACTGTGAACCAAGATAAGTGCTGTAGCAAATTAATCTGCAGAATATAATGTCAATTCATCCTCCATTCGAAGGGGAAATATTAAACGATGACAGAAAACTGCTGAAGAATTAAAAAGTGAGTTTTGTAACCACAGTCACCCCATCAGTCACGCCCCTGCCGTCCAACCACCCATACGCATCGAATAACTACAGAACAGCTAAACCGATTTCCATGAAATTTGGTTAGGTTGCAGCACATCCTCGATCATAGAATTCGTTGGGTTTGTTAGAAATGTCTTGTTTACTAAACAATACACATTACTAGTAAAATCTAAAACATACTGCAGCTGATAATTTCTTTTTTAGACTTTTGTACTATACGTAACGTTGTAGCGGCCGTGCTATGGCTCTTTTTACAGTGTTCGAGTAATTACTATAGTTAGCCAAGATTACTTTACTGCCAAGACAGTCGGTGTGCGAGTAATGACGAGAGCTACTTGTTTCAGTGCCTTTTTGCAAGAAGGAAATGCCCTTTCAGCGAACAAGGGAAAAAAGAAACTAGTCCCACTAGACAACAACGAAAACATCGTAATAATAAGATTTTTGCATATAGAGCAGTGAGACGACGTAGTATATTGTGTATAACTCTATGGTGGAGCTTTAATGGGTTAGCTGCAAGGGGCACTGCAGAGAGAAACAGAAGGGCGTCATACTGAAGCCGATGCTGTGAAGATTGATTTCTTAGACCTAAAACGCGCGATTTTTGTTGTTGGACAAAACAACGTTATTTTAAGCCTAAGAAATCCGCTCTACCGTTGTTTTTCCCTCCATTTTTATGTAGTGCACCTTGTAGTTATGCCCTCCAAAACCCAGACTGGTGGCAATCTGGTACCAATATGGCGGCAAAGGTCACTGCTCTATTGGACATTGAATTTTGAACATTTCAAATGTTGTGCTAATTTTTGCCTGAACCGTCGCGCCTACAGTGTCGTTTAGGGTATACTACCCTGGCTGGAATTGGTGCAAGTAAGACCTTCCACTCCTACAACCACGGTTATTGTGTCGGCCAACTAATCGAAATTGGAAGTAAGCGTGAAAGTATCTCCATTGTGTTCATCCGCCACCCTCTCACCCTCCTACTTCATTCATTCTCTTTCACTCCCGCAGCGAATCACTTTCCGCCGTCGTAATGCAGTTCCGCACCTCATAATTAACAACTCCGGTTCCATTGTCATAAGCTCCAGCGCCGATGCCTGCCAAAAATAATAGATTCTTGTGAGATGATTACGTAAAAAAAAAAGGTTAAAAAATGACAGCGCCACAATAAAAAATTGGAAAAGATCCGATGAAGAATGAATAAACGAACATGCAGAAACTTGGCACACGTTCGTTCGTTGAAGCGCTCTCATCAACACTAATTGCCGCCATTACTGTGCCATTGTAGTTTATAATATTTGACCAAAAAAAAACAACTAGAAACAAAAAAAGTAGTTTGAATTTTCGCCAAACATGCTGCAATCAATCATGTAGTGCGAAGACCAAATCTGCTCTGGCTTGTTGTTGACGCTGTATAACGAGGTAATCAGGTGTGAACCACTGAACTCTATTACTTATCTGGATGGATCAGTCTTCACAACAAGAAGGCAATTTAAGGGCCGTTTGAACAATTATGGAGATATTTCTTCTTACATTATAAGTCAAAGTCTCATCGCAAAAACGAAGACAATAACCACCCCTACAATGAAAACGGGCGAGCGTGTCAATTCTTTGGCTAGAAGTTGGAACTGGTGCGTTGATGCCTCGTAAAGTTGGAATTGGTCCATTGTTACCAGTTTGGTAACGTAGTGTTGTTGATGTTTGAGTGTATTTTTCTTTAATTTCTGTGTAATTTTATTGACGTAAGGGTTCGGGTCAAAGCCCCATTAAAATCAATCAATCAATCAAGTGGCTCTGCGCGGTCGTTTCAGCGGCAAGTCTTTAATGACATCATGAGCTAAGGACATTTATGTTTCACGAGGTACGACTCACTCAAGCCAAACCGATAATGTGACAGTGGGGGGGGGGGGGGGGAATGGCTGAACAGGGAATACCCGTGTGTGGAGCAGTGCGTCTGTTAGTGCTGCTCTTTAGAATATAAAGAGATTGGCAGGGTGGGAGGGGGGAACGGTCTGTTACCATTTAGGGGATGATTACGCATTAGAGGGATATACCTCCCAGCGCCATTTTTCTCGATCCTCCACATCAAGTACGGCTCCAAAGGTCTATTTCCTTACCGTTATAGTCTTTCCCTTGCTAAAAATCCTTTTTTAAATGTGGCGTCTAGGAGATTTTCTGTTGAATATAATGGAACTTTATTTACTAACGACCCGTCTCTAAATGATGCATTGCACGCGTACAATAATCATGATGTTTCATCTCTGTGTGTACATCTACTAATTTTCTAATAATTACCATGAGATCTAAAATCTAATTGACTAATGCGGTAAAAATTAAAATGAATTATTCCAATAGATCGCCGAAGCAAAATTATAAGACACCAGTCTAGAAAATTATAAATTGTGATTTTAAAATACGAGAATCATTCCGGTTTTTGACGACACAATCAATGGGTTCACGCTGGCTGGACTATTAGGCGCAATGCCAATTGAGACAGTAGCTATGTATTTTAATGCG
Organism: Lithobius niger; assembly: GCA_023313725.1. NCBI lineage: Eukaryota > Metazoa > Arthropoda > Chilopoda > Lithobiomorpha > Lithobiidae > Lithobius > Lithobius niger. The sequence goes on from JAHWFP010268860.1 coordinate 3,031, forward strand.
AGGAACGAAGATACCGTCTCATTTGACCTTAGCTGTGGTAAATACGCGGATGTGATCGTCGCGTGGGTGTTGTGAGGGAGGCTGCTTGTGAGGAACGGCGGTACGGGGCGGCGGTACGGGGCACGGGTGGTAGACCACGGGAAGAAAAGGGGAAGATTCCAGAAAGAAAAAAATGCCTGTTAACTACGTGCGGCAAAGGGAAGCAATGGAAGGAGAGGGCCGGATAAGAGTATAGGAAGGGAGAAAAGCGTAGGGGAGGGGAAAGGCGAGGACAAGGAGATGATGGGACGAAAGGGGAGAAGATGGGAGAAAAAGGGAAACTTGCAGGAAGAAAGATTGTCTCTCACAGTCAATGTTCAGTCAACACTGATCGAAAACTGGGAAACAACCACGGGCCAAACCAATGTATTGGTGAAGCAAAACCCGGGCGAGGCCAGGTACGATGTTAGTGTGGTTTACAAGTTTTTTTTACATTTGGGATAGAATATTTATCCCTTTGGAGAATATAATTGGAATATAATTAACCCTCATGCATACAATGTTAACTATCGTTTCACATAGGAGCCATGCTATGTCATCTAACAGTGTAAAATCCCTAACAACATAACGACCATTTAGACATCGATAAACACGTAGAACGTCAGGTTCAAATTATGTTTAGCTGGATTGTAAAATTCATTCAACACAGTCAGGTTCATGTTCAATTTTCTTTTTAATTTTTATCTGATTTGGGTGTTATAATACTTAAAATCGATTTATTTTCTTCCAACCCCTCTTGTTTGATTCCAATGTAATACCTATCCTAAGTCGACATTTAACTCTTCATTAATGCAGTACCGTCACAAGGAGCACCAAAGACCTCCAACAGTTTCCACAGGATATTCCACAGAAGAGAGATATGATTGCAACTGCAACTTCTGAGTCAGGTTTTAAATAGTTAATTAAAATTGATTACAATGAAATGGTTATTGCCATAGGTGCAATACATTAAAGATCTGGGCATCAATTTCAACTTTGACCTTAAGTCATCCATCCACTGTAGGCTGATAACGACTTTAGCCTTTGCCAGACTTGCAATTGTCAAAGGTATTTTGTGTCCTCGAATAGGCTTACGTTGGTTTGGACTTTCAAGGTATGTGTGCCACCACTGCTGGAGTATGCGAGTCCGGTGTGGTCGCCTTACCTCCTTCAGGACATTGATAAGTTAGAATCTGTCCAACGGTATTTTGTGCGTTCATTGCGTGGCCTGCGCTACAGTTCTCCTGGCCAACCTGAGGTTACTTCGCCTCGAACCACTTGAGTTGAGGCGCCTTAAGGCCGACCTGATGTTGACATTTAAAGTTCTTCATGGTTTGTTGCCTGTGGAATTGCCTTTTTTTTTACGTCTGCACTACGGATATTACTAGGGGCCACTCTATGAAACTGAGGGTTCCCAAGTGCAACTTGGACTGTCGTACATTTTTTTTTTTTTTGCAAGTCGGGTAGTGGCTCCTTGGAATTCCCTCTCCGAGGCTGCAGTCTCTGCTCATCTCTGAGTGTCGTTCGGCGGGAGTTGAATTGTTGACCTCCCGAGTTTTATGAAAGGATCTTATCTGTGATGCCGCATTGCACTTTAGTGGGACTAGAATCAGAGGATGCCCCCGCAACCCTTCTGGATCCTTCCCTCCTAAATGGGGAAAAACCGTTATATTATTAGGGCCTGGATAGTAAATATAACGCCAATTTAAGCATTTATTTCACTGGTTTGTACTCTTGGTTTGTACTGTACATGAAATATGACCCCACTGGACCAAGATTGCGAGTCAGAAGGGCGTCTTCGTCTGTTCACATGTCTTTTGGTTGTCCCAAAGATTAGACCTGACCATAAGTGGATGTTTTGGACCAATATTAGGGGTCCAGGGACGTCGAGTGCTCTATGGATGGAGTGAAGTGAAAAAAACAAAACAATTTTTTGGTAAAATTTTGTTTTGCAGTTAAGAAGGTTTTAAAAGGGAATATTATTACAAGATACAGCTGTAATAAATTTGTCTCATTCGTAACTTCTTTGATATCTGTAAATGTTTAACGGTATACATGTAAATTCTACGCGAAGGAAACTTGGTGGTGAGCCTAGCTGGGGATATCGTTTAAGAAATATAGTAATACAACTTGAACCACCATAACACGTCATTTACCACTTCAGGACATTTACGATCAACAGAGCGAGGCGAAAGATTTTGTTTCCATGGCAATCAATGACCATCGACGGAGCTGCGTGAATAGCAGTGTATTAAAATTCATCGTTTGTTTAACTATATCTTTGGTCGAATCAATCCGTAACACTAAGATAACGAAATTCAACGTTAAGAAACAATTTTGTGCTAATACCTTATGTAGGTGGTACACTGTTCGTTTGTAACTGTGAATTTATTGACGTATAACTACGAACTGGCACGTAATTAGGTTTATTTATGCACGTATTGGCACGTAATTAGCCCTATTTATATCTGTATTGCCACGTAATTATGACTATTTATTTATGCATTTGCACGTAATTAGGCCCGTTTATGTATGTATGGTACGTAATTAGCTTATTTATCTAGGCATTAGCAGGTAGTTATGCTTATTTACGTATGCTGGGAGGTAAGTAGGCCTATTTAGTACGCATTGGCACGTAATTAGGCTTATTTATGTATGCGTTGGCATGTAATTAGGCCGATTATGCATGTGTTGGCTTCTAATAGGCCTATTTATGTATATGCATTGGCACGTAATGAGGCTTATTTATGCATATATTGGCATGTAAATTAGGCCAATTTTCGGCTTTTGTGATTTGTGTATGAGAAAACTAGATAAAAGTTCAAGACAAGGGTAAGTTGCAAACTAATAAGCCCTAAGTACGGAATAATAATTAGAAAATGACTAAGTGAAGTCCAGGCGCACTCTAAAATTCACATCATGTTATGGGTCCAGGAATTGAAACCAGGTCTTTGGATCGGACCTGCAGATCAGCATGCTATAACTAGATGCTTTCCAGCTCTTGATACCAACATATATACTTCCATTAAAATGGATGTCAGCCTCTGAAAGCTTCTTAGCACAGTTTAACCTCGAAAGCTATGACGCTATGAGTGGGTTATTTATTTAGGTTTTTTTTTTTTCATGATCTGGCGTTGATGGTAATTATTTTTACTCAGAGGCAACTTTTCCATGTTGTTGGACGTCTCAAGAACTGACGTCATGAAATATATTATACCGAATTGTAGCAGTAAAAAAAAAAACAAAGAAAAAAATATAAAAAACGGGATAAGTGATAACTCAGAATTTGGCAACGTCACTCGTTGGCAGCGCTGTAACCAATAATTACGTCGATCACGAAGACCTTCTTTTTTTTTTACCTTTTTTTTCTGTTTTGTGCGTGCGTGTGTGTTGACGCACTTCCTCGTTGTTAGCAGAGCGTGATGATGCCAAAAACGTCATCAATTTTCGGGGGAAATGGAACGAAACCGCCAACGTTCGTGAAGGAGTGAAAGATACGATATTTGATTTTGATGAGTGGGATGGAACGCAGCTCAATCCCATAAAAGGAGTAGGATATTGGTAGGAAAGAGGTGGGATTCGAAATGCCAACTAGCTTTCATTGATAAAACTGTAAATGCTTTGTTGTAAATGAAGCATTCGTGTGTATTATCAAAGTGGGCAAGAATAGTATTGAGGGAATGTTATTATGGGTGAAAAAAAAACTGGTAATGATCTGAACTTTTGACAATGCGAGAATCTTTTAAAGCGAAAACCGAAAGCGAAAACAGTCGGATTAACGCCCTTTTCAGCTGCTAAGGTTGGCTCAGGACGGAGAGGCATGATTTTTCTTGTGGAAATACCAAGGCTCTTTTACTTGCCAAATAGACATGAGCGCAATCATTTCCGGAACCCTTCTCTTTATCGAATACGCAGGGGAGGGGGCTGAGAACCGCACCGAACCAAAGACTGCTAACTATAGCCGTGTCAGCGTTGCCACCCGGATTGCAAAGGCTAAACAAATACCGGACAGACGGTGTCTCCAATTGCTGGTTAGTTCGCAAATTCGCTGCTTAAGTGTCTAGAGGACGTCTCTTAGCAAAGCTCCACACTCCTGATTTTCGTCACCTGTTTTGGATTGTTCTCAAGCGGCCTTTACTTCAAGAAAATTTTGACTGAACATGGGACGGGCGAAGATAAGGAGACTGCTTTAGTGCCTGCCCGACGTTCAGTGTTCCTCATGGCGAGGCCTTATGTCATCTAGTTAGGCTTTGATTGTAGTCATAGCCTAACTCAGCTCCTGAGGAGTGTACCGTTGCGCCCGATTGCCTTGGACAAACGCTAGAGTATACACTCTTCACTCCCTGTTCTTTACTCCAGAGTTCTTCACTCCTGAGTTTTTCGCTCCAGAGTTTTTCCCTAGTTGTTTACTCCTGATGAAACTAAATTCAGAAAAGTCGGTAAATATCCGCATCCGGATGCCTCTTCTGCCCTGGTATAGGGGACTGAGTCAACGACAATGGTCTAATTTTTATTACAATGTAAAGTCAGTGTAAGCTTGATGTCATGGTGACCTGTCCATGTTTTTATTGTAGGGGTTTTTAGCACGTGTGACAGCTCCCCAAGTGCCAACCCCACAGTTAAGGGACTTGCTTGAAAACGTGTCGTGGTGCTTATCAAGGGGTTGCGGGAATTCCAAATTAACCTAAATTGGTGGAATATGGCTAGTAGTCGTGGTTCAGTTTAGGTTATGCTTTAATAATTGTAAAACATGAGCGATAGTATGCTCTGGCTCGCCTGACATTCAAGGGCGACACTAACCCTGGCTTAGGACCTAAAATGGAATACCAAACGGCATGAGGCTTACTTGGGACGAGATGGATTGGTAAATTTCGGGTTAATTCAAGTTTTTACAGCAAGGCAAAATAACTACAGGGTTGCAGTGCTAAACTAGCAACTGGGTTGGTCCGGTTTGATGTTAAGTTTGGGGAAACGGGACTAAAAGGGAAAATTTCTAATTAAGATGGCCAAAATTACCTTTCGATGCGGGGAGTTGGAGAGTTGGTGGCGGATGAATTTAGGGTTAATACCTAATTGTTGGGGGCATCCGGCAGAAGACCAAGCGAGCTCGAGCCGTTATAATTGACGTCAAACATTAGGTACAGACAATTCACAGCCATACATTGTTACAACCATTAATATATTAGGATCATGTCAGCTAACAATGAATATTAATTATTTTGAAGTGACAATGGGTCATTACAATTTGACGTCATGTGGATCTTGAGCTTGGCAGATTTCACAAATGACGTCATCGGCGTAACCTTGCTGGGGGTGGTGCAATTTCAGCGTTGAAATCCGAAATTAAACTCGCAACATTGTGTGACCTGAGGAAGAATCCGATGGATTTGAAAATTAAACTGCCTTTTTAAATATTTTGAGGGAAACCAGCATCCACCAGGTCTTTTCAGTTAACTGTCATTCGCTCTCTCTTTCATCCCTACAAATAGGTGTTAACCTCACGTGCTGACAGTTAGCACGACGTTCTCCTGTCATGGAAATCCAGGTTCAATCCTGCCCTCAACTACCCCATGGCATTTCCGTAACGAGAAGTGCTCTGTGGTGTTTCATGCTCATGCTGATTGTGGCATGTTAAAGATCACGGGTACGCTTGGAATTCTCCAGGGAAATTGTGCCTCTCGTCGTCTGCTCTACGTAGTGATGCATGAGATAATAAATACGGATGCAAACCTATTTACGTTGCCTTTTGGACTTATATGTCAGACTGCCTGAGCGGGGAATCGAACCCAGGACCTTTGAAATCAAAGGCCAAGGTCCTACCGCTGAGCCAGACTGACACGGCCGTCCATAGGCAGCATTTAACACGCACACATATCAGTCTGGCTCAGCGGTAGGACCTTGGCCTTTGATTTCAAAGGTCCGTTCGATTCCCCGCTCAGGCAGTCTGACATATAAGTCCAAAAGGCAACGTAAATAGGTTTGCATCCGTATTTATTAACCAATCTCGAGCCCAATTGGCTTTCCGTCCCGTTTAAATGCATGAGATAACGCGTTTGGGACCGACTACCTAAAAGTAGAAAACAAATAAAGCAAAAACCTCACTACAATATAAATTAATTATGCGTGCATGTTTTCAGATGGTATGTTTTTTTTTCCTTGTTTGTTCTTTTTACGGTAAGAATTTTTAAAACGTATATTCATACATACATTTTGATCTAGTGCCAAGAAATGGTACTAACATCGGTAAAATTATTCTTTTTGTATGTAGGAGTGACAAAAAGGGCCTCTTAATGTAACACGCAAGTTTAAATCACCATATTTGGCATTCATGAATTTAACTTCTGATTCTCTTGGTCCTGAGACGGCCATTTAGTCAGAAGAACTTTGAGCTAATCAAGGCTTTCGAGTTGCAGCACCTTGTTGAAAAACTAATTCTAAAGCTGATGCTGCTGGTGATAGAGGCTCTCCGTTTTGAAACCAGTGACGACGCTACGTGGGGGGGGGGCGGGCGGGGGCGGGGGCACGTTACCCCCTAGATTTCAGTTGTGCCCCTTCCCCCCTTACCCCAAATTTTAGAGTTCAGACAAAATCACATACTTAACGGTATTCAAGCCAACAGTTTAAAAAATACAGTAACGAGGTTGTAGGATTTTCTTGTTATTCAATACTTGAAACTGCAAAACAATTTTCCCCCCCCCCCCCCCCATGGCCCCATCCATTACACAACAGATATATAGTTTCTTCGATGTTTTTTTAATGAGTAAATTAACTGATAAAACTTCGAATTACTGTTATTTACTATAAAGCCACTGACAATGTGTGCCCCCCCCCCCCTGAAAATTATTCCTGGTGCCGCTACTGTTTTAAACAGGGTGCAGGCCGCCGCTTCCCCCCTCTCCCATCCCCACCCGGTCACCTAATAGCGGCCACGCAGCCGTCATCACCTCCAAATGAACGAAGTTTTAAACGAACTTGGCTGTCGTTCTCGATCCGGTGAATCGACGCATCTCTGGACTAATAAACTAGTAAATACTTATTATGAATTTAAGCCAGACCGCTCCGAACGTAAATATTGTATTCGAGTGTATTATGCTGCCGAATTCCAATCGACAATATGACTAAAAACTTAATTGCATCTAGTCACTGGACGGGCATCTCTGGCTCAAAATGGTTAATGTAACACCACGCTTGTTCGGAGTGGCGTCGACTGTGAGCGGCAGTAGATATAAGCACCACCGGCCAAACATCAAACGCCACATGCGTCGTCGTTGGTTAGTTTGTTTGTTTTTCCGGCCCGCAGCCTTCCATAATTCTGCCATTGTTTTTAACAATTCTAGTATACGAAGTGTCGTTAAAAATGTGAAGTGGTTTGTAATAACTGTCCACCAAAAAAAACCGTAGTTGTTAGTTACGTTTGTTTTTAACAACAATAAAAATTCCTAAACATTATGATCTGTAGTGATCTGTAGTGTTGTAGTTGTTTTTTCTGTGTTTTTTTTTTTGGTCCCGCCAAGTAAAAATAGGATGCTTGGAACAGAACCTGCATACCGTTATTTAAACCAAAAAATGAAACAGCAATAAGTCTAAACGAATTACTTTTCCTCCCACCACACACAAAATCTTATAGCCTTTTCTCTTTAGGGGGATGTCGGGGGAGTCCCCCACCACTCCAGACCATTGCACAGTAGAGCCATGGTTTGAAAATTTTCAACAACAGTACGTGTCACATCCCATACAATAACAAGCTTTGCTGATCACAGTTGTGTTCTTGCTTTTATTTTTTTTTTTTTTTATATGGTACGATACGTGCACAGCTTGGCAGCACGATTCGATCCCACACCTTTTTGGCTCAGATACCACTGCACGGGTATGACGCTTCATCCTTAGCTCATTTCTATAGGGGCTCCCAAGTGGGTAACCTCTTAACGCAAGCTGTAATCCTTGGTGTGGACTGCATTTTTTCATCGGCGTGTACTACGTCCCTGACAATGAAAGGTTTAACCAGGGAGCTTGGATTATACGTAGCTTTGATAGGGTGGACCCACTTACAATTACGCTTTACCACGAGAAACCGTGCGAGATTTTGGAAGCTGCTTTGCATACTTCAAACGCGTCTGACGTTTCTGCTTCCATTTTTCGCGCCATTTTACTGATTCTTGCATCTCATTGGCTTTTGATTTTTCCGACGAATCGACACAAAATTGGACTAACAAACGAACGAGTACGCAACATCAAACGTAAGCCGGAGCCCTCCAATTGCTTAAATTGTTTTAAAGTGCAATAAACCATACCAGTACAATCCACAATGCGACTGAAAATCGCAACGTTTGTTATCAGAAGGACAGCATCGTCACAAGTGACCATCGTAAACGCATGGCATTGTTTTGGTTTCATCGCAACTACGTACGTCAGCTACTCTCGTCTCGGGTTATCTGGTAAGAATTTATCGTTTTGATTTAATTACGTGTAATTTAACGTTCAGTAAAGATTGAGCGATCAGATATTTCATAATTATTCATTAATTTCGTTAAAAACTACTGGCTAGTTAAAACAAACCTTTTTGTTGGGTTCGAAAAACCAAGCGTCGTCTGCTTCGAGGATTGGTTTGGGAGCAAAAACGTCACTAACTGAATCTCGCTCGTGTATACCTTACCACGAGAGATAGCTGTGCTATAGCTCAGACGCGTTCAACTGAGTGGGGCCACCCTATCAAAGCTACGTATAACCCAAGCTCCCTGGGGTTGACCACCTGTGTTTTAAAAAAAAAAATGCGAAACAACATCAAGCTTTTTAACATTTGTTAATGCAACCTCTCCAACGTGTAGCTCCACTCCCCCGTTCCCCTGTTATCTCTCGCTCCCGTTTTCTTCGATGCTGCGACAAACTTTAAATGTTCTTTTAATTCAATTTCAAAACAAAATAGTTTCTACGTCGGTCTGTCTCAGATGTCGTTAGAAAATGTTTAATGTATATTAGATCGTGTTTGAATACGGTAAGGAGGCTAAACAAATAGCCCGGTGGAATAGAAATTTGTTTCCAAGGAAAATCTGTCTCATTATTTACATTCCCTTGTTAAAAATCGTTTATGACGCTCCCCAAGGGCATTAATTATTTAGTAGGTTGCAGCGTTTGTCAAGAGAGGGGATGGTTGTTGTAAAAAGACACGAAATGCAGGTATACGTTTCGAGGGAAACTAGATTAGGGGATGGGGAAGAGGACTCACTTCAATTTTCCCAACTCATCGTCCATATGCTGAGAAGCAGAAGCGAAGCCTCAGATACTAGGAATGCAAGTAATATAGAACTCGTAGCATCCCCTGATGCGGGTGCTACGACGGAGTGTACTAAGCTACCGATTTCAGTTTTATTTGCTAACTTCGCCAACTGCAGGAAAGTAAATATAATATCAGAAGAGGCCTTACAAATTTAGCTAAACTTGATGTCATCAGCCAGGGAAAATGTTCGGAGGGGACGAACAAAGGTAGCTTGGGACCTGGGGCAGCACTGTCAGTAGGGTCAGGTGCTTCTGGAGCACACTTTTTCACATATCCTTGGTAAATTTTTATACAGGATGATGACACGTTTGTAAAATGGCCAGTAAAAGGACAAGGCAAAAGGTGCACAAGCATACACTAAAAAAGCGACGTTTCGGAATACTTTCATTACGTTGTCAGGCAAAATTTTCTTAGCAAATTTTAAAAGTCAACGTAAACGTACTTGAATGAGAAATCCTAGACAATGAAACAGGCAGAATAAACTCGAAATTAAAGTGATTAAAATGAACCATACCAGCGCAAAAGCTACACTTGGGTGCCCAGACCTCTCCCTAACGAAGGCAGAGAAGAATTGACTTGTATGTTTTAATCGTATTTATTTTTATCGTATTTTGCCGCCTCTTGGATTTTGTCGCCCTGGCCTATTATAACCTCATAAGCCACCGTCTGAATACAGCACTGGTGAACACAGATTTCCTTAGAATAATCAGGGGGTCGCAACTGTTCTTCCTGGGCTCCACCGACGTCTGTAACGCCGACATAGCGTCAGCCAACTTCCGGTTATCGTCTGAAGGAGATCTAGGATGATATAATGCAAACTGCGTTTAGGATTGACGAGAGGCCAATCCTACAATATATGTATTTATTTATTTTATTTACAAAATTATCGTAACCCCCTAAGAGAGCATGAGATGAGAGCAATTTCAGATTAAAACAACAATTTTAAAAATTAAGAAATCTGGCGGCGCCTGTTGCTCTCCGTTCTCGCCTCTGCTCTCGCCTGAATAAGAGTCGTGAGATATATACACATCCCATGAAATCATCGTTTCTGTGTTCGTCCGTCCCATCTTGGAGTATGCAACACCTGTTTGGTCCCCGTACCTCACAAAGGACATTTACTTGATTGAGTCAGTGCAGAGACGGTTTACGAGGTGTCTTCCTTGGCTTCGGGAAGTGGACTACACCAAGCGCCTCGCAAGAACGAGCCTTGAACTTCTCGAATTGAGGCGCTTAAGATTTGACCATATTATGACGAATAAGATTCTGGGAGGCTTGATAACGTGTAGGGGAGAATTAGTGCGTCCGGGAGCCGCCCCAATGCCAACCCCACAGTTAAGGGACAAGCTCTAAAATGTGCCGTGGTGGTAGTCAAGGTGTTGCAGGAATTCCAAATTTACCTTAATTGATGGATCAAGGCTAGAAGTCGTGGTTCAGTTTTGGTGTTGGTTAAATATAACATTTGAGCGATAGTGTGCTCTGGCTCGCCTGAAGTCTTGGGCGACACTAACCTAGGCTTAAGGCCTTAAATGGAACGTCAACGGCATTAGGCTTACTTGGGGAAATTTAGATTTATAAGTTTCGGGAAAATTTTGTTAAGTTGGCGACTGCTAAACTAAGTAGCAACGGGGTTGCAGTTGTGGACTAGCAACAGGATGGGTCAAGTTTGAATTTAAGTTGGGGATATAGGGGAAATTGGGGGAAAATTCTAATGTTAGGGCCGAAATTACCTTATGATGCGGGGAGTTGGAGAGTTGGAGGCGGAATGGAATTTTAGGTTAATAGCTAATTGATAGGAGCACCCGGCTGATGATCAAGCGAGCTCGAGCGTTACAATTGATTGAATTACGTACAGACAAATCATAGTTATGTTTTGTTACAACAATTGATCAAATTGGATTATTTCAACTAACAATTGAGTATTAATTTTGACAATAGGACATTACAATTTGACGTCATGTGGACTTCAGGCTTGGCAGATGACACAAATGACGTCAGCGTGACCTTGCTGGGGTGGTAAAATTCCAACGTTGAAATCCGGAATTAAACTCGCAACAAACGGTTGACCTTCCATTCTTTGATCCGACTCCTAGTCTACATTACACTCCTGGGCACCCTTGGAAGATTGCTACCAAAGGTGCGAAACTTGATTGTAGAATAATTTCTTTTTCTCAGTCCGCATTACTCCCGTTTGGAATACGCTTCGTCCTAGTACAGTGGGCGTGAACTCTGAGGCGAAATTCAGGAGAGAACTGCTCACTGAAGACCTCAGTAAATTTATTAAAAGACCATTATGACCCCCGCCTGGCTTCGAGCACTAGTACGGTATTGGTATCCTGTGGTCCATCCATCAATCGAGTATGTGGTAAATAGATTTTTTTTTAACTTTAATTATATTTTTATTAACTATTTGATTACGACAAATCCCATTATGAGGATGCATTTGTTTTTTACTTTTTAAAATCAAAATAAAATTTTAGCAAGTTTACAACAAATTTAAAATTTTTTTAGCTTCATTAGCCTATTTAAACATTCCCTTGTCTGCACCTTGGCTATCCTTTCCCTGAAAAACCCACACGTTTGGCGATGCCATCGGGGACCAAAGGGTCCCTGGCAGGTCTAACCTTGGTGGTAAGGCATTCGTCTCCCCAACCCCACATTAGTCTATTCAACATTCCCGGCCATTGTTTTATTTCATTTTTTAAATTTTGTCATATTGTTGAAAATCAATATAAGTAATTTCTTATGTTGCAGACATAGGGCCTTAGGGCTTCGGGCAGATGACCAGGAGTGGTTAACGCTCGTTAAAACCCTTTGAACCCCCTTTGAAGTAATTTCTTATCTTTTTTAAAGACGTTAATTTTACAGAAAATGCCGTATAATTTGTGGCTGGCTGTTAGCGACCTCCCGATCCTCGCCAGACTTGCTATTGCGACAAACTTTGATTTATCATTATTATATTAGGCCTATTCTGTCATAATTGTGCGACGAAGGGAATGCATATATTAAGCAAGTTGCCACAATATGAAAACGCTGTGTATCTTAAAAACTATGCAAACTTCAATTTATAAAGTCGAACAGCTATCAGAAAAGAAGTTCAAACTTTTGCCTGTGCTAGTATAAATTTTGCAAAAAGTATCAGAGTTTAGCTGTAGCTACGCGTGTTTTATCCTACTCGTCGGACTTAAGTTTCTCCAACATTTTGACTCCATGGCAATCGTTATGGCGGCTGCCATCCCATAATCCCCAAGCGGAAGTACCACGTTTAACGGCGCCGTAAATCGTGAGCGTGATTGTCCGGCAAACGCAGTTTACCGTATATCGTGTTATAGGAATAATACAGTCAAAGTTCTCCATTTAGTTGGAGTCCACAGTCACAAAACCATCGGCTCCAGGAACTCACGCTTTATTGCGACGGAAACTCATTTCCGCCCCACACCAACAATTTCATCCCTATGTAGCCACGATATGATGAATTTAAAATTAAGTAAGTCACGTGTTAAATCTCCCTGTACCAGCTCTACCTTTAAAACGGGCCCTTTTACGAGAATATCCGAGCAATTCACGGTCTTCTTTAACGGGAAGTTAGAGCCTCGTTTTCGCGCTCTCGTGAATATTCAAGAGCTCATCTGTTTTACATTACCCATCAGTCACTCACTCGTTGTTGGCAGCGGCATTTAACGTCCTGTCTTGTTCTTATACTATATAAAATCTTTGCGTGCGTAAAGACTATCGATACAAACAAGACAGGCCCTTTCACAGGGTTCACGTCACACGCCTCACTCACGCAGACATATCATTTTTTATGGCCGCGCCTCAAAACGTAATCGCTGCTTTTGTTAACGCGCTTTTCTGACGCTAGATGGCAGCACCATTAATAATGTATCGCTTTGGGAATTTGAGGGCTGTTCACTGGAGCGCCGGAGTCGGAAGCCAACGGCTCGTTCTTGGGAGAGCTACGTTAATGTTTTTTTTTCTTTTTTTTTCCTTTTTTTTTTTGAGTGAACTGAAAATTTTTTCGACCTCTTCTCGCCCGCCAGCGACTTGTTAATTTTTCATACAAGTCCATAAGTAAACGCGTCTTCGTTTCACACCCATAAATTTGATTCCCGAAACTCGAAACGAACGAGTCAGACGTCGACGAGTGAGGAAGCGCCGTTATTCGTTCTGTTCTTGTGTCACGACGAAGCCAAAAATCTCTATCATTATACGGCAGACAAAATGGCGGTCTTATCCTCGGTTCCGCATCAAAAAAAAGGGGGGTGGGGGAAGAAATAAAAATATATGGGGAGGAAGATACGCGTTTTGAGTTGGATTTGTAAAGAGCGAGTTTGGCTGTGTAAGTTTGGGGATGTTCGCTAGACAGAGCACAATACGAGCACCGAATCATGTTTTATGGATTTTGCGTGTCTCGACAGATGTGTCATGTCCCCCCCCCCCCCCCCCCATAAATTACTGCGGGTAGCCTACAGAAGACAAGTCAGCACATCATAGTGGGGCTGAAACTTCCCCACATACACCAGAAAACTTGTTCTTACAAACCAAACTCCTATGTGCTGTTGGGAACTTGGCTTCGGAGTTTACGTTAGTTCGTTGACAACATGACTGATGGGGACGAAAGGATTGACGGGAGTTTTAGGGTGTTGGTTGCTAAACTGGGAATGGGGTTTCGGTCCAAAACATAACGGTTAAAGCTTCTATAAACCTAATGTAGAATAATGTTACCCCCAAAGTGGATCAGAATCATTATGGCGTATTTCAAAAGGGTGCAAGAGAACTGAACGTTTGGATCGGTTTGGTTGGCTAAAAACCGACTGCACAGAATTTATGTTTAAAGGGTTGTTAAGGGAAAATGTAAGCTTTGAAAGGGTCGGGATGCTGCTCACGCAAACATTGGTTAAGTCTGGGTTGAGTAAAGGTTGGGACGAGGGTTAAGGGGAAATATTCTAAAAAGAAGGCCCGAAAGGCATCCAAAAATTGCGATTGATGTGGGACTGGGTCAGTTGGGAGGATGAGGAGGGACGTACATTTTTAAAAGCCCAAAAATACCAGCACGTGGGTTTACAATTGGTTGTTCACAGGATAACTATGACATTACATGGTTTCATTGTTTACAACAAGAGATTATATAATCAAAAAAATGTCTTGTCTTGAATGCGACAACCATTGTTGAGATCTGGAGACAGAACCGGTGTTCGTATTGGCAGCTCGATATCGGGCGATAGGCAAACGTAAACAAGTACTCTATACTATCTACCTGTCCCTTCTCCACACCAATGTAAGACCTTTTTGTTGTCCCTTTTCTTGAATGAGCAGGAAAAAGGGTATCTGGGATTGAAAAAGGGAAATTGTTGGACCGTTTTGTGACCGTATGGTTGCTCGGGCAGGAAAAAGGCAGAGGGTTAATGAAAGGACGTTTTAGGTTTAAAAAGGAGGGCCGTTCCCTAGATTCACTATTTGCAGAACTGTTGCTACCAGAAACTCGTATAATCACGAAGGAAGGCTTGGAAGCATTTGTCAACATCTGAAATCGTCCTTCACTGACGAAAGATGACAAAGCCCGAGAAGCGTGGCTCATTGGCAAAGTGGTTGTTGCACTGGAACCAAAGAAAGGTCCTCAACTATATGAACCGGGGTTTCACCTACCTGAACCAGGGTTCCAATGAAAGTAGAAAAAAGCCTACACATATGCCAAATTTGTTCTCGAAAAATTGGGGTTAGGAACTTGCTATCCTATCTTCAACTTCAGCCAAAAATGGATGGCGCGTACAACTGTCATAATGATCTCGCTCACGTGAAAGTGAAAAAGTAGCTTCAGCCTGTTCCTCACCAGTTGCCCCGACGAATTCCAAGATTCCAAGATTTCCAAACTTGATATTAGTAGCAAGTTTGTCATCCCAGTGTAACAAGGAATTCTTAGATGGTAGAAAGTTAGTTTTGATGTCTGCTGCAGTTTTTCTAATATTCATCGTCTGATTCTCAGGATCTCTTTACGGAGAGCGCTGCTTCAACGCGAGGAACCCCGTCCTCTGCAAGAACTGTGATAATGAATGCGGTTCGTTGGCCCTCCGTCAGATAAAGCCTGTCGGCCATGGTAGAAATTGTCTTGCTCTTCAGCGGAATGCGAGGTTAATGAACGCGATGAATATTACGGCCTACTGCTCCAGTAGAAAAATCAGGATCTATTTACCTCTGAGATTCACCACGACTGTCATTGCAAGTCCGCGGTTCGATAAGTAAAGCGTGTTTTGAAGACGGTGAGGGTGAAGCTGAGGTTTCTTGTTCTATAGCCAATGGCAATCGCCGGATTTCCCTTTCGGTGTTAGACTTAATTTCTTTCTACTTTCTTCAAAGCATTTTACATCCAAGCCGCCTAAGTCAATTTTCCCACTAGTTCGCTGAGCTTCGAGAATAATTTGTTCTCAGCAATGGTTTTCTTCATGGGCAGCTATCATGCTCGATAAGGCTAATTGCATCCTCGTGGGCTATATCAAACAGTTGGCTGAGAGATGTAACGAAACTGGAGCTGTCACCTTCTGACATCACTGCTTTGACGATTATCGTATTGTGAAATCAGCTTCTCCTGCTTGATCTTGAACCAACCGCTTTCGGCTGACGTTGTTGGTAATGCCAGCAAAGTTCCCAGAAGTTTTCACTTTTTGGTGAACAATTTGGTGAACAAATTTGACAACATCGGCCCTTTTACTAATTTGCATCGAACCCCGGTTCATATTGGTAGTTGAGAACTTTTCCTTGTTTCTAGTTCACCAAGGAATTCTCCAGTGAGCCACGTTTAGGAGTTTTTGTTGTCATTCATCAAAGCAGGACGATTTTGGTTGCTGGCAACTTTTTCCAAGCCTTCCATTGCGGCTCAAATGATTCTGGTTGCAAAAATTTTTCAACAAATTTAGTCTGCAAATGCGACAAACACAACAAATTGTTGTCTGCATTCTGCAAACAGCATCCCCTTCTATGGTAAAAACTTTGAGGTGTGCCAGGGTCTAGTCAACTTCAAATGAGCTGAAATTGTTTAGGTGTAACATTGATTTGCCAAGGTTAACAACATAGGGTTAAGGGACTTTGAAAAACTGAAAAAGTTTTTTTTTTTAAATACTCTAACGTTCCCTAAAGGCACCAATGAGACTTTGCTCTTGGATTGACGTGGCGTCCTATTTTCAACGTTTTTATAATTTAAGGCCTCCTCTTATTTCTCTAGTTTGATCCCAAGGAAATTAACCTACCCTGTTACAGGTTAAAAATTCTTATTAAAGGCACTCTCAGTTTCACTGTCTATAACGCTCCAATTGCTGTAGTTTTGGATATACAACAATGAGGAACCAACCTATTCAACAGAACAGCATGCACAAGCCGGACTCCAGTGGAATGGCCGGCTCGCAGTCCAGTTCGAAACCCGTGTAACTACTATTGCATGAATTTTCGTAAAGATCTTACATTATAAACCAAAGTCTCATAGCAGAAATGAAGCAACCGCAACGACTCCTCCCGGAAGGGGAACAATGAAAACGTGCGAGTGTGTCAATTCTTTGGCTTGAAGGTGAAACTGGGACGTTGTTGCCCTGAAAAGAAGTTGAAATTGGCACATTGTTGCCTCGACTAACAATTTGCTCTGCGCGGTCATCGCAAAGGCATGTCTTAAATGACGTCATGTACGAAGGTCAGTTATTTTTCGCACGCTAATGAGAGTGGGGAAGGGCCTGAATGGGAAATGCCGGTTGGTGGGGCAGTGCTTACGTTAAAGCCACTATTTGATTACGATATTGCTTTGCGGAGGGAGAGGATTGACGGAAAGGGGGAGTTTTACACAAAGAAAAATTGACTGTTGCAGTGAACGATCAGGCAGCACCGAGCAAATACTGGGAAACAACCACGGGTCAAACAAACCCCCGGGCAAAGCCGGGCACGATGCTAGTAAGTTTATAAGTGTGAACCAACGGACTCTAATGTGTGCGCGGCGTATCTTGAGTCCTGCAAGTATTTTGTGAGCAGCTACGTCTTCCTGGATGGGGTGGCTTTAATCGATGGCCGCCATTGTTTTTGTAACCATCTTGGATATCAACAAGGCACTCTGCTATACTGAAAACGTATAAACGATTATCTGTGTTCGTTCTGCGGAGAACTCCAAATAGGCCGCGGACACTGTAGTGAACTGAATACCAACATTTGTGCAGTCAACTACTGAAACACCAAAGAAACTCTCACCCGTGGCGTTAACCTTGTTGTCGTTGTCTTTCTCTGTTAATGAAAGAAACGAAGGGGAAGCCATATGTTCTTCTTTACAAATAATAGAAACATACTAAGTAGTCGAATAAATCCAAAATTCTAACCATTAAGAAGATGTATTACTTTTGTTAGTTCGGATTAAGGTGTAGAAATTAAATGAGTGCTATAAGACGTTGTATATAAATGCAGTACCTTGTGGTCTAAAATTGGCTCACGATCAGTGTCAAAGGTGGAACGAACAGATGGACAAGTTCCCCACCATTTTCGTCCACAATCCTCCAGGGGTTGCAACAAACCTATAAAAACCTGTTTAAGAACATATATTTTATACTTCTGACCCTATATTTCTGCCAAAATAACCTATGAAAACGTATATTTTCAAAAACTGGTTCCTGAGCGATGTGTTTTTGAATTGCAATCTTATTTACGTTTTAGTTATTAAATGAAACCTGCTGACTAGCCTGCATTTTCGTGGATTACGCGCGCAGGAGACTGAAAACGTGGTTATCAGCAGGGTACTCTTAAAAACACACACCTGAAAAACTAATTGACGAAGAATAGCACACAGAAAAATATTAAATCGTTATTTATTATCACCAGCACTTTCTAATTACAGTCGTCGTTTAATAATATGTCCTGATGTAACCAACTAAATCACATGAAGCATGGTTTGACGCCAGTAGCGTGAGCGAAGCCAATTGTTGATGTAATAAGCAAGCGAAAATCGTGCTTTTTGCCTGAATTAAATAAACAGACAGCAAATGGAGGCCTGCGAGGCCTGAATTATGATCTGAAAACAAGTTTTTAAATCGTATGGTCACAACAAGAAAATATCCTCATAAGCCAAAGAGTTCACGAAGTATGAAGAGCAGTAAGACTTACACTTTTAGTGTTTGGTTTGAGTTCGTCCGTCACTGTTCATTTACAGGTATTACTATCTGAGTACTGGTGTCTTATTTGTAATTCAAAAACCTCCTGTTCAATTTTATAGACTTTAGAACTCAAAATTAAAGCGTGTAACGCGTGTGGATGCTTTCAAATGAATCGGAGAACTGGTTCGAAAGTTATCGTGTACACGACTGTACAGGATGAGTAGTGTATTTGCACTGCTCCACACTGCGCATGCACCAACCACTTCCACGCCCAGAGGAGTTCGTTTCCAAACTTAGGGTGTGACGAGATTCGATCTCGAATCCTCTTGGCTCGTAAGCCAGGATTCCAACAACTAATTGGTTACACTTTGGTCGCTTCACTCGGATTCCCAGGAAACCGGCCTGAATCTCGCCGGTTAGTAACTCTGTCTTCTTGTTTATGCTTGTGTCATAGTGTGAAAGGCTGTAACAGACTTGCGAATAAACAAATACCTGTAACAAAGTACGAATACAACAAATTAGACGAACGGAATCCTAAAGGCAATGGAAATAGGTACGCATCTCTATGAATACAAAACGTGGCATTTTTGAAATTAGTGCGTGAACATCTATGTATACATTTCGCTTAGCAGCATACTTAAATTATTGTGAGCAAACTTGATGGATGCATTGTTAGGGAGGATTAAAGGGATATACCTCCCAGCGCCATTTTTCTCGATCCTCCACATCAAGTACGGCCCCAAAGGTCTATTTCCTTACCGTTAGTCTTTCCCTTGCTAAAAGTCCTTTTTTAAATGTGGCGTCTAGGAGATTTTCTGTTGAATATAATGTAACTTTTTTTACTAACAATCCGTCACTAAATGCTGCATTGCGCGCGTACAATAATTATGACGTTTCATCTCTGTGTGTACATCTACTAATTTTCTAGTAATTACCATGAGATCTAAAATCTAATAGACTAATGCGGTAAAAATTAAAATTAATTATTCCAATAGATCGTCGAAGCAAAATTATAAGACACTAGCCTAGAAAATTATAAATTGTGATTTTAAAATACGAGCATCATTCCGGTTCGTGACGACACAATCGTTGACTTGATTCTGTCTCGTGTACTATTCACAAAGCCAACCGAGACCGCCGCTATGCGAGGAACGCAGCTACCACCCCAGCTGACCTTGGCGCTGTAATTGCTCGGATGATGATCTGTGCGTAGCTGTAATTTGGCACGCGGAATGTTTTAAGGCAGACCTGGTGTCCCTTTAAACAAACGAAGCTTCAACAATCAGCAAGAGGGGGAGCGGGCTCATTCTTCCCACGGTAGCAAAGCAAAAGGGCGAGCGACCGACAATGAAAACGGATATGTGCTCTAACAATTAGAAACAAACACTATTACTTCGATAATGCTGACTATTAGAGCCGAGTTGAATCAGCGTGAATCAGCTAGTCCGGCGTATGTTACGCCGGGGAACAACTATTTTACAATTCTTTCATGATTTATTCTTGCGCTATTAACAACTTGTAAAACCCAATGCAGGCAACATATCGTTTCATTATTGTTGCTCTTTACGTTGGGTCCCTCCCATCTAGTGCATTCTTGACTTACTGTAAAGCCACTTTACTCAGCAAAACTTCAACAACAAATATTCCGTCCAAAGAAAAACGAAATCTAACTATAGAGCAGCGTCAAGTGACGTCATATTGGCTACAAGCGAGATACTTGCAAGGGGCACTAGATTGAAATGGTGAGTTAAACAACGGCACTTCTAGTCAAGCCAGTGCTTTGAGAGTGGATTTCGTAGGCTTAAAAAACCGTTGTTTTCTCCAAGCCCTTATGCTACTTAGGTTGCAAGTGGAAAATAATGATACATTTGCTTAAAAATGGCAGCAACTGCCAACAAATCGACGAAAATCGCGCGTTTTAAGCCTAAGAAGTTCAGTCTAATAGCATAGGCTTCCGTAAGACGCTCTTCTTTTCCTCCACCAGTGCACCTTGCGGCTAACCCAGTAACTGGTCCACCATAGAGTTATATACAATAATACTACGTCGTGTCACTGCCCTATATGACAGGCCTTGTCTGAACCTACGAGCGAGCGAGCCGGCTGAAGCACGGTTTCATTTAAGCACCGTTTCAAATAAACTGCAAAACTGTTTGTTAAATATTTTAGGGTACATGCGAAAGTTTTAATAAATTTTCCACTACCTATTCATTTTTAGAATTTGATGTTTGCATCGAATTTAAGATTTGCTGCGTATATAAATAAAAGCAACCCTTTAAAAAAAAAATGCTGCAACTTGAAACGAACTTCATTCACCATTCGCACTATAATTTACGCCAGAATCATACTACAAATTGAATTCGCCATTTTTTTTCAGGGGGGTGGAGAGTACTTTGTGCACTACGGAGGTATAGGGCAGTGACACGATCGTCTTATTGAAGCCAATGCTATTAGACTGGAATTCTCAAGCCTATAACGCGCGAATTTTGTTGTTGGAGAAAACAACGTTCTTTTAAGCCTAAGAAACCCGCTCTCAAAGCACTGTCTTGACTAGAAGTGCCGTTTTTTCCCGTTACATTTGAATCTTGTTCACCTTGTAGCTATTACCTCCAAATGGCGTCTCGTAGCCATGACGTCACATGACGCTGCTCTATACGTGGCTCAGAGCGTTAAGATTAAAGCTTTCCAAATAGTGGTCGTAATAAATAAGGCTTCGTGATAAAACGCACCTTCAGTACGTCGACACATTGACGGGACTGCAAGAATACAGAGGGCTTTCACCAAGTCCCTCCCTGAGTACCGTTATATGATCTGTGATAGCAGACTCAGGGCACTAATGCTTGATTTTTTGAAAATGCGTCATTTAAAGGCAGATATGGGACTTAGGTTTTCTTTGTTACAGTCTGTTGGACTATGATCATTGATCACTCTGAATCACTCTGAAAGAGCCCATCCTCTTAAGCTTGTTAAAAAATCCTTTAAGTAGGATTGCAGGAAGTTCTTTTTATACAACCGGGTGGTAAACGTCTGGAACGCCCTACCTAAAGATGTTGTGATCGCACCGAGTCTTTGTTCCTTTTGTGAGAAATCGAACCGATGCAATTTGAAACTTTTTGCTGTTTTAAACTATTAAGGACGATAGGATATTTTGTATCCAAAATCTTCGTTATTTGTCTTACTATGTAATGTGCTGCTTAGTTATAAGTGGGTTTTCTCCAGAACCCCTTCTAATGATTGTTGCTGTTGTATTGACAAAATAAACAGTATTCTTATTACATGAATAGTTGAATCAGAGGTATGCGTCTTACAATATTTTTCAGCGGCAGAGTAAGTCAGTTTCCTTCACGTATTTTCAGGAGTGTGCGCCGCAAAAATAGGTGTTCGACGTGTATAGAGGTGTGCACGTAAGGCCGCCCGTGCACTGAGCGACTTGGCCGCGCGGCCTGATTGCTGCAGCCAATGAAAATTATTAGTGCGTGGTTTTACATAAACGGTAAGCATTCTCATTGGCTAAAACGACCTGGCCGCGCGGCAAAGTCGCTTAGTGCGCGAACGGCTTAAAAAGAAGTGTGCGCGTAGCAAGAGGTGTTCGCCGTAAACAGAGGTGTGCGCCATAGAAATTCAGCTGGACAAAAACGTAGGCCAATTTCGGCGACATATTTCGCTGATAATTTCGCTGACTTTGGATAATTGTAGGCAGTTGTGCTAAAAACAGATTTTAAGCAGTAAACACTTGTTGTTTTACACGAATTTAGGCCTTCATTCCACAAAATCAGTATTTTTTTTAACAGTTCTCGTGGACGGGCACACACCATAATTTTCCCGTCACTTTTTGACGGGTGAACGGCTGGTATAAATAACCAAATGAACGGCGAATTCCCGAAAAACAACACAGCTTCCCAACTTTTTCGTTTTCTGAGAACCAAACCCGACGGATTCCGTATCTGGTCTTGGATTTTTCGTATAACGCGACTGTGCACTTGATCTTTTCGCCGAAGAGATAGATTCCTTCCCCAATTCGAACACCCATTCTTGTCTTCTAATGGCTTTCTGGTTCGACGCCCTTCCGTCTTGTGCAGCGCCATCCACCGGCAGTTGTTCCAATTAGTCCCCGCTCACGTGAAGGGTCTTTTTCCCCTCCCACGCAACCGACGCCCGCCCACGTTGCCTTTGTCGCCGTTCGCGGCGTTCCATTCCTGGCTGCATGCTTGCCAGCTCGCTGCGCCGCCAGGCGGAATTTTCCGTAATGTCGCTGCTTTCCCAGCCAAGCCCAAACGCCAATCTTCTTAAGATTTCTTGGCCTCCTCAGAATTACTGCGGTCCTGTGAGGAGTCTTGTTGCGTAATGGGCCGAGCGAGAAGGCCTTCCGCAATGAGAAAATACAACGGTAAATACGTTAAGTCCTGGAAGGCCAATTTGGACGATATGCCCTTGTGTGTTGTAATAAAAGGCTTTCGATTAGGCGAAGCAGAACGAGGGAGCTTCCCTTCAGAAAAATACAGCACTTATCAACAGGACGAGAAGCTAAATCGGATCGGTTACTAATGGATAAACACAGAAGCAAAATATGTATATGTCTTTGCGTGTTGTATAATGAATAACGAATAAGTCCGTTTGTTGCAAAATGTGCTACACGACCAGGGACGACGCTAGAAACACTTTACTGGCGAGGCGGCAGTGGGGCAGAATTTTAGCCAGGGGGGCGAACTGAAAAATTCTACTTTTGCGGTCCCCTCACCCCCACCCCCAAAAAAACAAGAATAAAAGTAAAAATAGCACTCTTGCGATTCTCTTTCTCACACCAAACGTTATTAACTATTTTCTAACCGTTTTTTCGAATATTTTTAAATCCTGCTGAAAAAAAGGATGATTTTTCAACTGTCACGGTAACAACTAAGCTCCATTGATGTCACCACAAGTCCTTCCAGTCACTGCGAAAAAAACTAAAGTAGTTTTCTTAATACGTAACCAGAATTTCCTTCGTTTTTAGGTTTGATTTTGATCTGATGGTGGGGAGGCGGCCCCGGGGGGGGGGGGGGGAGCGGCCAAAAATTTAGGGGGGCGAGCGCCCCCCTCTTGGCGTCGTTCCTGAACACGAATGGAAAGGCTACAGATCCCACCAATTTTCAGCCTAAATTTAAAAAAAAAACCAAGAATTAATATGTTCAGTTCGAGAATGAAAGAAGGAAGGAAGGGAACGGCTGCCTTACCACCAAGATTAGACCTGCCGGGTACCTCGATGGCATCGCCAATAATGTAGGCAAGAACGAACAGGAAAGGCGGGTATACGCAACACGCAAAAAACTGAAAAATACGATCACTAAGACCAGCGTCAATATAAAAAGTATAAGAGTTAAGTCGAAAGTCAATAAAACACAACACAATATAGGCATTAAAAATAAGAAGATAAAAAAAATTACGCATAAACAGAAGACCGGCATTCTATACAACCATCAAAACAAAGCGGCAGCCATAAAAAGGGAAATGCTAACCTAGACTACCTGCAATGCCTACGATTAAAATCGGAGTGAAAACTTAGAAAGATCACACTTAAGTAGGTCATGTTTAAAACATACCCAGTTGGAATCTCAAACAGTGTTTCTAACATTTAACTAAATACGGATGCAAACCTATTTACGTTGCCTTTTGGACTTATATGTCAGACTGCCTGAGCGGGGAATCGAACCCAGGACCTCTGAAATCAAAGGCATTTAACCACACGGTTTGCAAAGAAAAATTTACGACAATCGCTGTTAATTTTATTCACCATCAGGTTTATCTGTCAGAGCGAATATACTGGCAGTTCCGTATGGGTTAATGATTGGGCGTTAGCCTTTGGCCTCATAGGTCACGGGTTGAATTACCAATCACCCAGTCTGATATTTAAAACCTAATGTAGTGAAGATAGGTTTGCATCTGTATTTATGTTTACAGCACTTAATTTTACAATGAAAGGACAAAACAAGTTGCTCGCATCATCTATTGCAGCATGTATAAGATATTAAAGACTTGCCGAACAAATTTGGCCACCGCCTGTCGTGCGATAACCTACAGCAGTTGAAAATAAGGGTAAACCCGAAAATTACTTTTTTCATTCTCAGTTTCTTTCTTTAAGTCGCCATGCATTATAACAGTGATGAGTAAAATCAGCATAGGATACTTTATGTTTTTACACGACTTTGTCAAAAAGGTGTAAAGGATTGATGCCGGTCGTGAAAGCCGGTGAGTCCATGGAGCTGTGGAGGTACCCTACCTCAAATTGTGAATGACTTGAATGTAAAATTAACAAAGTCATGACAATCGTAAGTCGTCCATCTCTTCCCCCCCCCCTTTCTTTTAAACGATAAAATCGGATAGACCCAATATTGTGAACAGACATGAAAGATTGAGTTTCTTCGTTCCCCTGTTTTCAGCTATTTTCCGTTTTTTTAACCTCGCTTTTAATAAAAAAAAAAAAATACAAATCGTCTCTTCTGTATATAGGCAAATGACCAAATAATTTTCCTTCGTGGGTGTGGATTTAACACCCCTCCAGTTGTTAATGATATTTTGTTGTTATTTAGTGCATAGAATTCATGAGAATGCCAGAAATATGCCCCACCCATATTGCTTTTCTCTCTCGCTTTTCTCACCTTCCTCACTCTCCTCCTCTCCAAAGCTCTCGGTTCCAAACCCATTCCCTCTTGTTATTGTGAATTTTGAAAAATGAGGTAAACCTTTTTTTTTTTTAAATATGTTTCTCTGGGGGGACTTTTACCTGAATACAATAACAAGCAGACTGACTTATCATGAGGGCAGGGGTGGGAGTAAGGAGAGTGGGGGGGGGGGGGGGTTATATATGCTATCGTTTCAAACTGTCAGCACATGCTGCCGTGTGTAACCTTATTGGTATTTTGCGAGAGAACTAAAACTACCATTTTCATTGAAAAAAAAAATGTAGAAGTGCTTTAAAGCGAGCTGACGTCATGTTTACTATGTGTACAGCGTAAACAAAGAGGCTGGTTCCATATGTATAGTTTGTATTACACTGTGAGAAGAAAATTGAACAAGGGAATTATTATTATATGTACACAATGGCTCAGGAAAACTGGGGAATGTAGGCATTCCATTCTGTTTATTTGCGTGGTACTGATTTACAACTGTCTACATCAGGGGTGCCCAAACTTTTTAAACTAATACCGGAATTGATTAAAAATAATAATAATAATAATAATAATAAGACACTTAATGCCACATGTAAGAGGCAATGCGAGAGGGAAGGATATCAAGTTAATACCACTGACTACCTACCGCAAGAAATTAAAAAATAAGTAAATGCAAACTACAATACAATTTGAAAAAAAGCGTAAGAAAAATGCATAAAACTAAAACGGGCGAGAAAGGACACCCAAGTCACAACAGCCTGAACAAAAATCAAGGGCAGTGTTCAGATCTCGACAGAAAGGCCTTAAGGTTACAGTCTCTTAAACATGGTTACCGAGGAAGCCGAGACAATGCTGTCGCTAAGTGTGTTCCACACTGGCACCACCCAAATGACAAAAAAGGACTTTCTACTTAAGTTTAAATTTAGGGGTCACAAGCTTGAGGCAATTGCCCCCGGTACTAATATAGGTGCTGAATTGAAATAGTGGTAGATCATGTGGCTGCAGGCAATGGACAATTAACTTTGGCAGGTCGGATTTTATCACTCAATTGGTTGGTTCGTAAGGTTGGCTGTGGTTTTGACTGGGGCACGGGCGAGCACGGCCATCGACTCCAGAACGAACAGGAACGTCACGCTGACTCCCCGACTCCTCCCTCCGAGACAATCAGGACAGTATGAGGAAGGGAATGTCACGCAAGCCACAAAAGTAACCTCGAATTCGTTCAGGAAAAGGAAAATATGCCTTCATAAGAATAGACAAACGAAGCAAGCAGTCTGCATGAAAGACTGGCCTTGTGAGGATACACTAGTCTGAGAAAGAAAAAAAAGACAACTGCCCCGACTTGGACTCGAACCGAGGGCCTCCCGATTTACATACACCTTGCCTTGCGACGTGGCATCCCAACGGAGCAGGTGGTCGTTGCTTTTCGGCTGCCATTTCTGCCTCTTTTGAGGGAAGAAATTGTTGGTTTTTATCCGTTTTAAATTACTGTTTTATGCTTTTAACGTAGGATGACTTAGTGGCGTTTGCCATGCTTTAATTTTATTGCTAACCTGATGACGAAAATTGGAAATTTTTGACACGTTGTTCGCATTTTTATGTAGCACTGATTGGTTTGCCTTCACACAAAGAGAGTTAATGCTAGCCGAAATTGAGCGAGCATTACATCCATCTTGATAGTTATTAACGATGCGGCAGATTTTTGCGCTTTGGAAACTATACTGGTGAATGAATAGGTGAGAACCTCACACCACCTCCGCATTTTATCGTCTTGATTTTATTCCTCAACAAAATGCCCGATTTTAAACTTTATTTGTTAAAACCACCTCTGCGTATAACGCTATCCATGTCCAAAATCTGGTGTTAATATTGATGTTGCGGTTATTTCGTGATGAGGATACAGTGATTGCATTTGGAGTGGATTCATAGACGGAATTCCGCTCCAATAAATTACGTTTTTTTTTTAATTCCTTGTAAGATGGATGCACATTTTCCAAGATGAGCACATTTTCTGTTCTGCAACTGGTACAGATATAAGGAATTTAAGAAAACCTGATTTATTCGTGATGATGGTAAAATCGGCGAACATTCTTGTGTTAATCTAAACCACTGATGCTATACGGTGAGCGGCCTATCTTGAGTTCGCCCCAGAACGAATGCAGATAATCGATTGCATGTTTACGATAGCAGAGCACCTTGTTGATATCCTAGATGGTTACAAAAACAATGGCGGCCGTCGATTAAAGCCGCTCCCTCCAGGAAGATGTAGCCTCTCATAAAATACATTCAGAACTCAAGTTACGCTGCGCGCACAATAAATCAGTTCTAGTCAATGGTCAGATTTTTATTTCAACATGTTAGCTACAAATGAGGGGGCGACTGAATCATTCCTATAAGCCTTCGTGTTCCACCTGACACACTTCGGTATTCACTGCTACGAATCCTATACATGTATCCAAAACCACCGGGAAGTTGGTCGACTTTAACTACGCCCATTCCAGGTACTAATTTTATTTTCCCAATCCAGAATAAATTCGTAATAGCCAACAATGCCTATAATAAATCTTGCCGAACCTGTTTCTAAGGTTCATCAGATCAGTGCAGACAGCGGCACAATACGAAGAAGGCCTAACATATATGACGTGAAAAGTTGTACTACAAATGGGTACCCCACCCAAACAACATTCCATCTGTTTATTAGCCGGTCGATTTTAATGCCCCCCCCCTCCCCCCCTGTCTCCCCTTACCCCAGATGCCGGCCCTCCCCTCCATGTTTCCTTTTATCCGGTTTATTGCGAGTCTCTGGAGTTTGTCTCGTTGATGACTGTTTAGTGCTCTTTAAAACCACAGCTGCATATTTCCACGTCATAAACCGGTTAATCTGATTGGATGATAAAGAGTGACATGTTGGCGGGTATGTTTTAAAATAGTGAAGGTCACGTTATACGGTGTGTCTGTTTTTGTACCAGTCGGCCGTTTTTAGAGCCTCGTCAGGTTCTGAATGGTTCTAAATAGTTGGAACCGTTTGTCGCAGTGTCGGCTAATAATCCAAATTGCATTTGTTGGTTGGTGTTCTGCGCTGCCTCGATTCATGTCACATTGGGTTTGCGTTGAATTTCGTATGGAATCTACAACGACATCGACACAGAGACATGATGTCAGAAATGTAAGCGAATGATATTGATTTATTAAACGACAGTTTTCTTTACATTCGATATAAGTACTACACAAGACATAATAAATAATGACAAGTTGCCTAACTTATCACACTAATTTAAAAGGTCTGGAACTTTACTATTACTAATTTGTTTGGGGTTCTCTGTCATGAATCAGGGATATCTAAACCTTTATTATTAACAAGCTCACAACCGGACTGGCTTTGGCATGCTAAAAAGCAGAAACTCCTGCATGTATGGGGCTCCATTCTTCTGAATGTGAGACACCCACATTTACGCCTATTAATGGCAGTTGCTTACTTAAAATCAAGCTGCTCTCCCCCAAAGAGATCTCTAGACGGATTGTTTCGCTCTTGTTTGGGTTTGTCAGGAGATAATTCTCTATGGATGAGAGGATAGACACCTTGCTGCCCTCTATGTGTGAGAACAGCTTGATTTTAAGTGATCAACTGCCATTAATAGGCCTAAATCTGTGTGTCTAAGATCCAGTAGAATTGAGCCCCCTAATTTAGCGTTTAGTATTTAACCTTTTCGTACATTTACGTAATTTCACTTAAATTTACGTCCAAATGGGTAGTTTGAATTTGAAATATCCGAAATTTCACGCCAACAGTCGTCCAATCAGTGAGCTGCACATGCCTCATTCTTGAATGACGGATATTCGGATTACCAGCCGTAATCTCACTGAAACGCGCCGCCTACGTGGAGGAACAATTGTGGCCCATCCTCTCAGCAGGAAAATATGGTATTCCGAAGCTAACAAACAGCTAGGTATTGAAATGAAAAGAATTTTTTATTTGCGTCCGAAGCGGCCTACCAAGCCATACACTCAAGCCTATTGTGTGCGCAGCGTATCTTGAGTACTGGAAGTATTTTATGAGCGGCTACGTCTTCCTGAAGGGATCGGCTTTCATCGACGGCCGCCATTGTTTTTGTAACCATTTTGGATATCAACAAGGCACTCTGCTACCAAAAACGTACAATCGATTATCTGTCTTCGTTCTGCAGCGAACTCAAGATAGGCCGCGCACATTTTAGATTACCTTACTTACCCTAACTTAACCTAATTCGAAAAATGCGTTTTAAAATTGGTCCAAACGGTTTTTTCCCGCTTTTTTCGATGGCAAAAATTCTACATAAATCTCCGAAAATACGCCTAAACGATATCCGGAGTAATTTCTTCTTTTGCAACACCTTTCTCACATTTCTAGCCTTCCTATTTCCGGAGGTGAAGAAACACATATAAACAAACCGACTGTGCATTTTTAATAATTAAGAAAGAAGATACATAATTAAAAACAGCCCAACTTCAGGTAAACACTACATGTCACAACTCGTGGTCATTCTAAACCTTTTCTATAGCGTTGATATCCTTTCGGAACAACATTTCAATGCTGATGCTATACATCATGGTCGTTTCCGGTTTGACGTGCGTCGCGGGTGTGACGTCAATCTCCCCCCAAAAAACAAGACGCATGCGCAGTTGATGTATTTCACTCCCGTTCCACCTTAAGATAAATTGGTATCATTTGTCAAACGAGGTAGGGTAGAGCTTTATTTTCCGGGTCATTTTTCAGCTTGGCTTGTAATTTTTAAATTTGCCTAATGGTTGAAGAGAATAAATGGATGAAGCAAATTCAACAGAAATTCAACAAAAAATAAAAAAAAAAATTCGGAAAAATGAGAGCTGAGAGCTTTTCACTACCATTAAAAATTCGGTGACAAAATCTATCATATGGAGTTACGAATCATCGGTTCGGCAATCATTCCGTTCTATATCGGGCCACCATAATGTTGCTGACCTTGCTGACTGCTAGCTGATGCTCCAGTTTGGAGCTCCTTTGTTGTCGTACAAGGCCATGGAGCTATCTCAGCTCGCCTTGTTGCCTTAGTCCACTCTTATCACTTAACCAAAGCCCCCTCAACAAAAGGCCGCTTCAGCCAGTTCAAACACTCGTATCGTACTAAATTATCAAAGTACGGGAGAGAAGATCGTATAGGTATGTTAGGCAGCTCCACCTCTTACCGCCAAGCAAAGAATATCAAAAAAGTGATGATTTCAACGTCTGACAACAGATGGCGGTGTGCAGCAACAGTCACCGCTGTGGTGTTGTATCAACTTTGCGTTAATCGGACAGAGGCTCACTGGACAAAAGCGCACCAGTCCTTCGCTCACCATCAGAAGCTCACTGGACAAAAGCTCACCTATTTTCACAATGAAAGGGGACAAAAGCTCACTTTACATTTTTATTTATTTCTTTCTCCTTTATTATTTGTTACACATTTAATTTTTTAATGCTCGTGCAAATTGCATCCACCCTAACATTTATTTAAACTTATTTTTTAGTTTGTTTTTATTTTATGATTTATTAAATTACATTTATTTAATTAAAGCTTAGTTCGCATTTATTATTTATTACACATTTAATATTTATTCACTTAGATTGCTTATTTATCGTTTGCTCATCCCACACGTCTTACTCATGCAAATTATACCCACCCGCCTTAAATGGTGTTAATTCCATTCCACGATTATTGCCTGTAGAGTAAGCAAAATCATTAATTCAGCACAACGTATCTTGTATTTCTAACGGCCATATTCTTAATGACGGTTCAACACAAAGTCGGAGCTGGTACGTTGCTAAGTCAAGGCTCAGACTTAGCAAAGTACAGCTTTGGCGTGAGTTTCACCCCAGCTTACACCTAGCAAAGCAGAGCTTTGAGGGTTCCCTGGAAATAAAAATAAACAAACAGACAAATAATGGAATACCGCGACGGGTCATTATGATGACAATGCAAACGCCAAGTATTTAAAAATATTGACTTTGTTTTGTTCTAACTTTTGGTTCGGTGAGGTTTTTTGGTAGGTGAGCTTTTCTCCAGTGAGCTTCTGACGGTGAGCTAATGCCTGGTGAGCTTTTGTCTAGTGAGCTTATGACTGGTGAGTTTTTGTCCAGTAAGCTTCTGACTGTGAGCTAATGACTGGTGAGCTTTTGTCTAGTGAGCTTATGACTGGTGAGTTTTTGTCCAGTAAGCTTCTGACTGTAAGCTAATGACTGGTGAGCTTTTGTCTAGTGAGCTTGTGACTGGTGAGCTTTTGTCCAGTAAGCTTCTGACTGTAAGCTAATAACTGCTGAGCTTTTGTCTAGTGAGTTTATGACTGGTGAGCTTTTGTCCAGTGAGCTTCTGATGGTGAGCTAATGACTGGTGAGCTTTTGTCCAGTGAAATTATGACTGGTGAGCTTTTGTCCAGTGAGCTTCTGACTGTGAGCTAATGAAAGGTGAGCTTTTGTCCAGTGAGCTTCTGACGGTGAGCTAACGACTGGTGAGCTTTTGTCTAGTGAGCTTTAGACGGTGAGCTAATGACTGGTGAGCTTTCGTCTAGTGAGCTTCTGACTGGTGAGCTTTTGTCCAGAGAGCTTCTGG
>JAHWFP010268862.1:0-45714 GCA_023313725.1 Lithobius niger
TCAGAGTGCAAAGAAAACGTACTGCAAATAAGTGATGAACTTAACGATGTGTACTGCAGTAAAATTGCCTAGTACCTGTAAAATTGGCAGGTATCGTCCATGGTACCGATGCCATAGCATCGTTGCGGTACCGGTACTGGTATCGGAATCGGTACAGCCTTAATGATTACAGTCTGATTTGCAGTGTTTCTAACGAACCTGCCTTAATAAATTTACTGCAGTATTATGGCCAAGCTACTGCTACCTTAAGTTTGAAATGCAGTTTTTGGTTTGCCCTGCTACCTTAATTGGAATATCGTTCAGGAGTGAAATGTTACACTGTAAATCGAAATGAAATTTGTCAATCCTGTATCATGACACATTTACAAAACCATGAATATAAATACCGATTCATATAATTTTGTCATCTAAGTGACGAAAAGACTTTCGAGGAAGTCGTCAAACGAATGACGGCGTTTGAGTCAATTGCCGCAACTTTCCACATCATTCGGTAGGTTTTAGTATGCACTACAACTGACCATCGCATGGTGGTTTTTTCAGTCTGTCCCACAACTGGAAGAAAAACTATATTTCTGAATCATGCGGTAGATTTTTAAGTCTGCACTACAACTTTTTGTGTATGTGTGAATACGTTCCAACAGAACTTAAATATGTGAGGTACCGATACAATGTGACTTTAATGAACTAATGTGGTGTGTTCATAGCCCCAAGTGGACCTCACTTTCTAATCTATTCTGGGTAATCACTATGCTCCCAAATAGTTAATCCTAAAATTAATCCTGAAATTAATCGTGAAATTCCAAATGTCCATAACGGAAGTTCTGTAACATATTCACTAAATTTAAGCTTCAAATGTACCTTACGTTAGGTAACGGTAATTTAAGTTCTACATTTAGCACTATTGCTAGTTGCAATCGGCTTATTTCGCCTAACTGACTTGGTAATCAAAATTACTTTGCTACTTTATAAGTGTCAATACTCGTCATATCAATAAATTTGTGTTGGTAATTGACACAAATCACTTATCTTTTATTTTGTCCGTGGATCAAGATATGATTGATCCCGTTTTCTTGTGACTCTCTCACATTTACCACTCTGCCATCCTCGACACTTTGCAGCTTTGCTCATGTATGGAGTACAATTTTCCTGAAAGACATTAACATTGAGCCACGTGAGTTATGTTGTCGTTATCTATCATTCAAAGTGGAAAACATGTGTTTATTATTGCAATATTTATGTGTGACCTGTTTATAACAAGCTGTAATAAAACATATGTATTAAATTTGTTAATGCCCATATTGCTAATTTCAATTAAAAAATATTTCACCTGGAGTAAAGTTTCAACTATTTTTAGTCGTTGGGATGGGGTCGGTAGCAACAGATTTTCCCATGGTCAAGGTGGGTAGGTCTTAGCCTACTTTTGACCGTCGTGTCCTACTTTCGCAGATGAGTTCGGTCGAGCAGTTAGGCACCCCACTGAAGAGGGAGGGGGCAATAAAACGAGAGTGGTCGGCGGGTTGAAAGGGTTCTGGGTTCGGCGTTTTGGTATGCCGCCCGGAGTCTGACCCCAAAAGTTAAGGCAAGACGAGGCCATGTAAATAATGGTTGATGGTTACCGGGTGAGCAGAGGGGGATGAGCTGGTCCCTGGGAAAAGATGGCCTCCAGTTTTTCGTGACGTCAGCCCTTGAACTCTGCACCCATTGGTTTGTTTACTAATATTTCTAGGTCAGATTTTTGGACTTGTAAAATTTTAACTTTCCAACCCGCACACGAAGTTGTGTACTTCACCCTGTTCGCTAGCTATTTTCCCTGTGCGCGTTATCCCAACTTAACCGAGATGGAAGACCGTCCCCAAGGGAGAGAAGAGTGCGCGTGCGAGCATGCCTCGCTATATGCGGGATTTTCTAAGGATTCTGGCCTTAAATTTAATGACTTTCGCGGTCTGCCTAGACCGCTATCAATTCTGCGAGAGGGCACCGGCGTTATTTGCCGAATGTCCTCATCGGACCGTCGGTGAGATTCCTTTCTCGCCGATGTTACTGAACGAGGACCCCTTGGACTATGTACTTCGGTTATTCTTCCTTGAAGTTATTCTGGAAACACCGGGCCAAAATCCGATGGACGCTACTAATGCGAACGAAAGTTCGATTGGACAACAGTTAAGGCTAAGTATCCACTTTCTACGATGTAGCCCCTTAACTGCAACGTCGTGTCTCCATGCCCGGTATGCCACTTATATCCGCCCTTCCTGGAAGAAAATAAACGCTTCCCGGAATATCTCTGGAGGGCCATCAACGCGGAGAACGTCTTCTTTCTACAGCTGAAGATACACAGGGCCCTAGCCCAATTTCAAAACAAAGACGCTCCCCGTGTTGGTGTGCTGGAGGACAACGGTGGACCCGGGTTTCTAGTGGAACTAATTCTGGACTGCCTGCTCGATGACATACCGCCGTCACTACCTGACCTTGTCCCCATTGGCCCCGTCCGAGGAGTCGCCACCCCCTTGGAAGGAGCCCCTGAGCCCGCCGGCGGAGTCAACGCTGGTGTGTCTGGCAGCGGCGCGCAGCACTGTGTTCACCCGGCTGTCTGCAGAGATGACTGCGCTGTGTGCCATAATGGCCATTATGGTAAGAATTTCAAATTTCAATTTTATTTTTTTAAATAAATTTGACTGGTAG
This sequence comes from Lithobius niger, assembly GCA_023313725.1. Lineage (NCBI taxonomy): Eukaryota > Metazoa > Arthropoda > Chilopoda > Lithobiomorpha > Lithobiidae > Lithobius > Lithobius niger. Next base: position 2,680 of record JAHWFP010268862.1, read on the forward strand.
TCATCATGCAATAATATATAAAAAAAAATTCTATAATTTTCTTGTGCAAAATACGTATAATTTACTTATGTTTTAGCTAAACCTATTTTACGTATTTTAATTCAATCTTATATTATTCATAATATTAATTTTCAACAAGATATGAATGTACTCAAAGTCTTAATTGCGTATACGCGAAAATTATATTCTAAAATTATATATTAAATTATAAATAGATGTGCGTATAAAATCTATATTTTGATTCTACCTAATGATGGAAAATTTCCCGTGTAGGTGGAAAAAAAATTAGCTTATATTATTAACTAAGTGGTTCTCAAGAGTGAGGAATGGTTATTTCCTCCTTTCTGACTGTCATAAGTTCATTTAGGGTTTGGTCCTATGTATTAGGCCAATAGGTAAGTCTGGCTGTAATAAAATACAGTTTTTCAAAGCATATATCTGGTGTTATTCTGTGAATTAACGACTGGTAAGGTAATTTAGTCAGATTCAATTTAAATTCACTAAAATCTAATTATCACAATATTATGTTTTTTATAATCCATTACTTATGGATGTAAAACGAAATATTTTTGCCTAAGGTGGTACTTATCTTAATTTTATGATGCGTATCCTTATGGATGTAAAATTATAATGTTGTCTTGTGTTTAAATTTTATTTATAAGGAATGTGTCGGACCGCCACTTACTTTTCTTGAGAAAAAATGAATGTCCGCATTATTTACTAAAGAGCATCTCCTAAAAATGAGAGTCCGTGCCATGCTCCAACTTTTATTAATTTATAATTTTATTTATGCGATACATCGCGACGAGGTAGCCTATAACCAATGTTATGAATCATGACTACACGTGGTATAAGTAATTACATTGCGTGGCACGTATTCCGTTTTCAATTGAAGAACTGCTTATTCTAATGAATTGTGAAATGATATTTATAATTTCCGAAAATTGGAAGTAAAAGGGTGGGGGGGGGGTGGTAGTATTTATCTTCATAACAAATATATTTCCTTGTGTACTAGCTTATACACGGGCTAAATAACTGGTTATAAATACTTATACCGAAATATCTGGTTATTTGTTCTTATAGTGTGCGAGCATAACTCGCGGGTTGAATAATTCGTCAGCTGCAGAGAACGCGGCAGCGTGACTAATGTGAGGAACTAAATTTCCGTAATTCTGTGCTTTTGAACTACTGGAGAAATAATCGTCTAATGTCAATAGGATGTTATGCCGTGAATTGTACGTTGGTATTTAAACCATATTTGTTAATGTCTAATTAATTTTCTTTATGGGGGAGGGGGAGGTTTAAATATCATTCACAATTAAATATTGGTAACATAATTCATATTTAGCATACAACAACCATAACGGACAGGAACCTGGTCAAATCACAACAATTATACTTGAACGTCATCCTTCCGTTTTAATATAATATAATAATAATAATAAAAATAAAATTTGCCACATAATGTGGTCAGGAGCCGGAAGGGTGGTGAGCCGCTTACTCCGGGCCTAATCTAAAAACTCATATTTAATTCGGTCTGACCAGGAACGAATGCAGGAGTTCTCCGCAGAGCGACTCGCGGAAACTCTGTACACTATTTCTCCCCACAATTTCTGAGCTTAGGGCATTCCAAATCCTGACGACTCGGAGCGAAAAAAAATGCTTCCTACAATTAGTTTTAGAATCCTGTATTGCAAGTTTCCACGGATGGCCTCTAGTGAAGTGTACCGAAGGTGCAAAATCAAAAAACGGAAGATTGATTGACGTAAGACCATGTAGAATCTTATATGTTAGGACCAAGTCCGACCTAATCCTACGTAGCTCTAGAAGTTCCAATCCACATCTAGAAAGCCTTTCCGTGTGGTGAAGGTCCCGTAAGTCTGGCAGTCTTTTGGTGAATTTACGCTGGACCGACTCCAATAGATCAATGTCCTTCGCTAGATAAGGAGACCAAACGGGCGATGCATATTCCAAAACGGGACGAACGAAGACTTTAAATGCCCAAATTTTTGTTTTCAGATTTCCTGAAATAAAGCATCTGTTGACAACAGCCAAGCGTTTAAATGCCATTGCACAGATCTTTTGGCAATGAAGGGATGACTTCAGATCTGATGTAAACCAAATGCCAAGGTCCTTTACTTCATCAAGTGATGGTAAGACAGCATTTTCAAGAAAGTAGCAGTGGCGGTCATTCGAGTTTCCAACATGGAAAGAGAGGCATTTATGCACCGAAAATGGCATATGCCAAGTTTCGGACCACGTCTTGACTTGCAAGATTTCTTCCGCCAAGGCCAAAGATTGGCCCGAACAAGTATTTTCTGCCCCGATTTTTATATCGTCAGCAAATTTAAAACCGTAGGTGTTATCAAATGCGAATTTAAGGTCGTTTATGTAAATAATGAACAATAGGGGACCGAGCACAGACCCCTGAGGGACCCCGCAACGTATCATTTCTTGTGAGGAACGTACATTCGCGACAACCACCTGCTGTGAACGATTTCGAAGGAATGCCTCCAGCCATCTCCAAAGTTGACCACCAATACCAAACAGCTAACCTTCATCATTAGTTTACGATTAATTACCGACTCAAATGCCTTCTTGAAGTCGAAGTAAATCGTGTCGCTCGGCACTACCACATCAGCAGCAAAAGACCAGCGATCTAACACCATTAATAGTTGGTGAGACGCAGACCTGCCAGGCATAAAGCCAAACTGATCTCTGTCAATAATCGAATATTTTTCCAGAAATACTAATTTTTCATTATACTTTATTTCCCTCCATTCTGTTTCCATGGGTGTGTGATAAATAATAATATATAAAAATATAAGGTTATACCCTCTATCATTATGTGAAATCTAGATTTAAAATAACCATGTATATTATAAGTGTACATGTGTTCCCAATTTCGTGAACCAAATACTAATCTTGTTTATTCAATATTTTATTTTAGATGACAACTATGATGCCGACAGCGACGATGGGTAACTCGTCGCTGTCGCCGCAACAATCCGCCGCTAAAGAAGCAGTGTTGTTGCTCTTGGCAACACGGGTCTCTACCCGTCGCTAGAGTAAGCGGCGTGGTAGAGTTTGATACTGTTGGTGCTATAGCAACCTACGAGTTGTATATATTTGTATATAGTATTTCTTTTATTGCATTTTACTGAGGTTTATGAGTGCCAATAAGCATAGATTCCTGAAAGTTTTTTTTTCTTTCTATATTAATCCAGTGTTCTGGAAAATCTTAATAAATTTATTCAAATCTCTATTTCGGACTAGTCCTAATAAATTAATTTTTACTATTTTAAATTTATCATATTTATTTTTCAAAATTTTAGGTTGATTTCTTTAATCTATGATCGATTATTTCATGTATGTCATATCTTACTTTAAATTTTTTTATTACAGGGTATTACTTGCTTTTATTATTTTGTTATCAATTTTCCCTGTTTAAGTGTGTATGTGATATTATTTTATGTCACTGGTATTACGTTTATTATTGTTTTTCTGTCTATTTTAATTTTCTGAATACCTTATGATTTGGCGTATCTGTACATGTTGTGGCAATTTTTTCTTTTTTTTTTCTTAATCGTACTGTGATGCTATATGGTTTTATTTTAATTTGTATGTTATCCTGTTGTTCGGATTATAATGTGTTTCGTCTGTAAATAATTTTAGTTATTTTGATTTGACTGACTTGTTATGATTTATTGTTGATGTGTATCCATTATATTATGTTTGAATTTAAGTATTCTCAATTCTCTGTCTGTGATTTGTGTAATGTGTTGTTGGGCGTATCAGTATTAATAATTTTTCTGTGTGTTTTTGTGAATCTGTATTAAGTTACGTGTAAATATGTTTTTCGGTGTTCAATAATTTAATTCGGTGTTTTATTTTAAAAAAAATTCAGCGACGTGTCCCTTGTGAACACTATTTCTACATTACATACTGAAACATATTAGTTTTAAGTTATATTTCTATGCATATTTTGAATTGTAAACAAGTTGTAGCGTATTATTTGCAAATATAGCGAGAAGTGAAAAAGTGCTGCTATCCGCGCGCAGTCTCCGTATTTTTTGTAATGAAAACTACTACCATTTTCTCCCGCTAGGGTTCCCGCGTGCAGAGCGTGTGAACGCTCCTCACGGTGACGCTCTGTCTTTGTACTCAGTTGGACACAATGTTTTAGTCGTCGTCAATGTTTGCCTCTTCCAACTGCCGACGCAGCCTAATTGCTGATGTAATTCTACTGCTACGGGTATCGTAACCATGCGTAGATCCAAGCATTCTTCGCTTGTTAAGCTCGTAATCTATTTTACGGTATTTATTTTGCAAATAAGCGGCCGATTTTGGCTCGACGCTTTTGCGTTTGTTTGTTAGGCTCGTTTGCGGGCCACTAGCTGCTTCGTCGGTTTCGGAAGGTGCAAACACTGGCGGTTCGATCTCCGACAAATGATCTGTTGGATCCTCTAAAAGCTTTGCTATGTATTTTTGTAATTTTATTTCAGCTTCCATTAACGTGCCGTTAAGCTGTTCCGACATTTCGAGATCGGTAGGTCCATTGAAAAGAATAGGTTGAGTATTTGTTCTTAGGAACCATGGTCGTAAGTTATTGATATGAGCACGAATGATTTTAAGTGGGTCTAAAAAATGCACTATACGTACAATAACATCGTTTACGAATTCCATTATTCTGAACGGACCTGTCCATGCTCTAAGTAATTTCGGAGAAATTTGCTTAATAGGTAAGAAGTCGCGTAATGATACGTAATCATCGACCAAGGAACGATAAGGTCTGGCTGTACGATCATAAAAGTTTTGCTGTCTCTGAACTGCTTTCCAATTGTGTGCTCGAGCGACTTCGAATGCTGCTTGTAGTCTACTCTGTAGACGGACTATAGTATCATCACTGTCATAGCAGATTCGCGGTGGCTCGAATGCTAAAGCGCTTGGTAATCTAAATTCCGAACCATGATGTAAATAATGTGAACTAATTAAAGTAGTTGAATTAGGGCATGCATTTAGTGCTACTGTTACCAATTCTAAATATTCGCACCAATTTTCAGGACAACTGGCTGAAATTTTACGTAAAACTGTTTCTATTCTTTTATTTGCGGTCTCTACGGAACCTCCTACCCACGAGGTGTTAGGAGTAACATTTATCTGTTTAATGTTAAACATTGGCTAACCTAGCTACGATAGGATTATTTATTTCTGAACCATTGTCTCCCCTTAATTGAACAGGCGTCCGAATCTAGCGATAAGGTGTGAGAACAATTTATTTGCTATTGTAACTGCCTTTTTATCGGGAATTCCCACTGCGATGACGTAACGACTGAAATTGTCAATCAGCGTCATCACGTAGACGTTCCCGTGAATACTTTTATTTAAAGTTCCAATGAGATCAAAGCTCCAAGAGTAACCTGGTCTCTGTAGGGGTTGATACGCTCTTAATTTAGCTTTATACGGTTTAGTGGGTCTAACGTAAGCTTGACATACTTGACAAGTTTTTACATAATGAGCAATATCGTCAAACATTTTAGACCAAAACAATGTAATTCTATTAAATCTCTGGTTTTACGCGCGCCACAATGTACGTCACATGGCGTGGAATGATAGTCCCTAATGCAATAGTTGCGTAGAGGTTTAGGTATACACATCTGTGCTAGATTGTGCATACGGCCTTTAGCTGGGTCTGCAAGTCTAAATTCTATACAAAATTCCGTCGTAATCTTTATAAAAGATGTTATGGTTACTGGATGCATCAATTAAATCTTCCGATGATTGATTCTTAAGATGTTTAATGATATCTCCTAGATACGGATCATTTCTTTGTTCCGCCGCTAGGTGTTGTCGTGTCCAGTCTGGGTGTTGACTACCGAGGACAGCGACTGGTATCTATATACCAGAAAGCGCATCGGAAACTGCTAGAAGTCGGCCCGACTTGTGACGTAAGATGAATTAGTATTCCCTGAGTTGAAGTAAGATTCTTTCTGATTTGGGGGGGAGGGAAGAGGCACAATGAAGATAGCAAATTGCTAAATGATCTGTGGTTAAAAAAAACATCTTACCAAGTAAATAACAACAAAATGAATCGATTGAATGAATTATTGCTAAAATTTCCCTAGTTGTAGTCGTTTCTTTTCTTTCCGCCTCAGTGAGGGTTCGGGAAGTGTAGGCTAGGAGATAGTTTATACCTCCGTGATACTGACTCAAACAACCGCCGATCGCCACGCCAACAGCGTCAGTTTCTAGAAAAAATGGCTTAGCGAAATCGGGGTGTTTAAATGTTGCGGCTTTAACCATAGCCTGTTTAAGTTCCTGAAAAGCTCTTTCTTCGTCATCTCCCCATATGAATTTACAATTCTTACGTGTAAGTTTAGTTAGAATGTGAGATCTCCGCAAATTGAGAGATGTGTCTCCTATAGAAATTTACCATACCTAGAAATGAACGGATTTGTTTAGGTGTCTTAGGGGTGGGATACTGCTGCATAGCTTTAGTTTTATCCCTATCTGGCTGTATCCCGTTTTCGTCTAGTACAAAACCTAGAAATTTAACCTGTTTTCTAGCAAAATCGCATTTTTCTATACTTAGTTTTAGTCTGGAACGAGCGACTAGCTGTAGCGCTCGATCTACATGACTGATGTGAGTTTTAAGATCTGGGCTACTCAGGAGGCAATCGTCAAGATAGACGGTACAATAGGTGCCAAGCACTTCTGCAAAAATTTATTGAGCACAAAATTGGAAGTGCGCTGTAGCTGTTTTAAGGCCTATTGGGAGCCTGTTAAAAAAATACGTTTTACAGTTTGCTGAGAAACATGTCTTAGGTTTAGCCGATTCCGCTAATTTAAGTTGATAAAATCCGAATTTAAAATCTAGACGAGTGAAGTATTTAGCTCTGCTTAGGTTTGCATGCTTTCTATCACGGTGGGTATTGGAACGCTTACACTTTCAACAACTGAGTTTAAGCCGCGTAAATCTATGACTACGCGATACCCTGTTGGCCTTCTTTTTATCATTAAACATGGCGATAACCAAGCAGATTTTCCCTCTTTAATGAAACCTACTCGTTGCATTTCATCTAGATATTTATCTAATAATTTGCGTTGGTGAAACGGAACTCTATACATTTTAGAACTTACTGGTTGAGAGTTGCCCGTTTCGATAGAAACTTTATATCCCTCAAAACAATCTAGATCAAAATCGTTTTTAGAAAATGAATCTTGATGATTTTTCAACATATCTAGAAATTCCTGTGTTTCATCTTTGTTTAAATCTGGAAAGGTGTAAATTTATGTTTTAAACTTTCCCAATCCACGTCGCGCTCTTCCCTTGATTTAGGCTTAGACGCATTTGTTAGGCTACTAGCTGAGCTGTCGTTCTATTTGGCTTGCTGTTGCTAAGTTATCTCGATGGGGTTTGCGGGATGCAACATTTCCGTGGGGTTTGTGGTTTGAGATATCTTGATAGGACCTGGAGATTTAGGTTTCTCGATGGGACTTGTGGTTGGCGAAGCTGAACTACACGTGTCTACGGAAGTCTCATCGCCGTAATCTATAATCGCGGTGGCATGTGTTCCTAGTATCATACCTGATTTTAATTCTACGTCAAAACCATTAAAATTTACACACATAACTGGAATAATACCTGTTGGAGTCGTGGTAACAAGACTATGTGCAAGACGTACAGGAAATTCGCCATTTTCATGGTCGAAAGCTCCTGTCTGTAGTTCGAGAAAGGGATAGTGTAAAATTCTGGTTATTCTACACTCATAATTAGATGGAATGATTTCGTCTCGAAACAAAGAGACTCTAACGTCTATTAATTGTTGTTCAGGTGTACAATTCCATGTAGATTTAGGATTATCATCGATTTCTTCGTCTGTAACTACGTTAAGCGTGGCTACTTAGATGTGATTAGGCCTATAACTTTCCCTATTTATTATTTCTTTATTTTGATTTTAGGCTATATGCGCTTGTTCTGGTGAAGCTGACATTTGGAGTTTTAATTCTCCGATAGTTAAACTGTTATCGGGTCAATTTAGGACTAATGAATCTGATTAGTTTGAAAGGAAATCGTATCCTAATAGTACTGAAATGTTACCAAATGAACCATCAGGAACGATAACAAATTCCTGATCCCTAGAAAATTCACATTTTCCTATGGTGGTTACCATTTTCCTATTTGTTTTAATCTGTTGATTCCCTACACCAACTAAATTAACTGGCGTAATCATTGTAAGTACATGACATTTCACCTTAAGATTATTAAGCATGCGCTGTGCTGCGGTGTTTGTAATTAATGATAATGAAGAACCTGTATCGATTAAACATATCTCTGGCCTAAGTCCTACATCGATCACTAAATGTGGACGAGAATATTTAACGCTAGCTTTATTTAAAACTGTGTTAACCTGAACATTGTCTCCGTTAAGCGTTGTTTGCTCCGAGTCGAATGCTATTTCGTTCCGCTCGTCTGACTCACCTCTGGTGTCTATTTCGGACGCTAGATGATGCGGTATGTACCATCTATTGCCCAGTTGAGCTTGAATGCTCGTGAGTAAATTTCCTCCCTTGCCTAGCAACGTATGAGTTGCCGGCGAGGAATTCGACTTTGCGTCGCTCTTACTGTCCCAAAAGGTTAAGCAAATTGTTGGTTCAAACGTACCAAGAACCGTTGGAATTCGAATTTTCCAATCCTTCTGATTTGCCTACGGAATACCTATGGAAGTACCTGAAGTCATTTTAACACCATTTTTGTAAAATGTTTCGCTCGTATGTTTAAACTGAATATTACGTTCGCTACCGAATAAAGCGATAACTATTGCTTTGCTGGTATCTACCGGATTTAGTTCTGAATGAAAATTAGTAGCATCTAAACCATCTTCAAATAATGTTACGATGACTGAATCGCAAGTTAAACCATATTTGTTGTTGACTGTTTCCAAAGCACTCGTGAATTCACTAAGTTTTGATTACCTTTTATTGATCTTGCAACATATTTTGATGGAATTTTACCAAAACATGACGCTAGACGTGGTAATGCTAACGTACAATCGGGTAAAGCTAACTTTTGTTGATGCCATTCAGCATCTGAATATAGTTTAAGCATTAATTTATTTGCTACGCCTTCCGAAAATAATGGGATACATTTTGCTTTACATGCATGATTACTGTTTACACTGGAAGTTTGTTTAACAGGTGTTTGAGCCTGAACTGAGCTAACGTACTGGTTTTGGTTATTATTGCCCTGTTCTGATTGGTTTTCTCCTAGTCGTTATTCAGGCTATGAGCCCGTTTTTTGAATTATCATTATTCTGACTAAATGTATCACCCTGTTCTACTTCAGTGGCATGTTGTGGAACGCGATTTTGGTTCCCGTTATTTTGTCTAGTGTAGTTTTGATTTTGATTTTGATTTTGTCTACTGTTATTAGCGTTATTATTTTGTGACTGTTGTCCGCCGTTATTGTTATTAATGTTAGCGTTGGTTTGGAACACGTAAGGGTTGTTACTTTTCTTGTTAAATTGCACAGAATCCCTGTTGTCAAATCCGGAAAAATAGGTTCCCGTTTTCCGCAGTTATTACCTCTGTATTTATTTCCTCCGCGACCATGTTTCACGTATGATTTATTGTTATAAAATCCACTTCCTAGATTATGCTGTTCATGATGTTGTCTAACGCATTGTAAGGATTCCTCCATGGTGTGACAATCACGTTTCAAATGTCTGCGGGCCAAACAACGGTAACAAGACTTATTTTGCAAGTTATTTGTGTTTATTGCATTAACTTAGAATAGAATAGAATAGAAAAACCCGATGGTGCAAGCTAAAAGCCAAGAATCACCCACCCCCTCCCCCCCAAACACCAAAAACACAGACCAACCAGGGGCCAACCACCAAAAAAAGCCTAAGCAAGAAAGTGGTCCAGCCGATTTTTAAAGGAATCAAGTGAAGGAGAAAGAACAACCGAGACGGGCAGAGCATTCCATGCCTCTACCACACGTTCAGAAAAAACCTGTGACGCACGTTGCCGGAGGAAATACTTCCACAGAGTTTAAGGGGGTGCCGCCTGGTTATGGTATGAGAAAGACAGAAAAAGTCAGCAGCCTGAACGTCAATGAGGTGGTTTAAGATTTGGTACGTGAGGATAAGATCTCCACGGAGGAATCTGGTTTTGACACGGGTCAGGTTCAGTTTGCGAAGACGTTCTTCATAAGAAAAGTGTTTTAGAGGAAGGCACCATTTTGTGAGGCGGCGCTGACAAGTTTCAAGACGGGCGAAGAAGGAGGCATAACAGGGGCGGCCAATCTGAGAACAGAATTCGAGTGTAGGGCGAAGGAAGGTTTTGTACAGGAGAGCAAACAGTTTTGGTGAGACAGCAGAGAAAGTTTTAAGAATATAGTGGGCTTTTTTAAAGACTTTGCCGATGATATAGTTAGTATTAACATGAAATTTAAGAGACGAATCAACCAAAATGCCCAAGTCCCTATGGGACGTATTAGTAGGGATAGTAGAGTTACCAAGGCGGTAGCTGTAGTGTGGGTTGTTATGCCCAAAATGCAGCACCACGCATTTGGGAGGATTAAGGGCAAGACAGTTTTTGGTCGACCAGATGGCAACAGCGTCGATGTCTTGCTGAAGATCTTGATGAAGATAAGCGGGAGAAAGAATTTTCAGGTCGTCCGCATAGCTCCTGCTAAAGGAGTGGATGACAGAATGGCGGTCATTCAGGAAAAGATTGAAAAGAAGGGGGCCCAGAACAGATCCCTGGGGGACCCCAGAGGTAACAGGGACCCATTCACTAGAGGAACCCCTGAGACTAACACGTTGTCGTCTCTGAGAAAGATAAGAGTTGATCCAGGCGATGTGTGATTTAGGAAAATTCAAATATGACAGTTTGTTAAGGAGAAGGGAGTGAGAAACAGAATCAAAGGCTTTGCTGAAGTCGAAGAATACAAGATCACATTGCATCCCTTTGTCCAGGAAGGTGGTAAGGTGGTTGTAAGTTTCAAGTAGGTTAGATTGACAAGAACGGCCTGGGAGGAAACCGTGTTGGAATTTAAAGTCGATATTGAGATGTTGACAAATGCTCATAACAGATTTATGGAAAAACCTTTCAAGGATTTTAGAAGCGACACAAAGTAGACTAATCGGCCGGTAATTATTAACATCATGGAGGGACCCACCCTTATGAACACATTGAACAGGGGTGATATTAGCATCTTTCCAACGAGTAGGAAAAGTGCAGGAAGAAAAGGAACTTTGATAGATCAAAAAGAAGGGGGTAGCAAGAGATTTTGCACAGGATTTGAGAAAGAGAGGGGAAATGCCATCAGGGCCACAGGAAGAATCCTCCCTTAAAGCAAGGAAAGCGTGCTCCACGTCCAAGCACAGGAAAGGAGTAGTAATGAAGCCAACATCCACTGGAGGGCTGGGGAGATGTGGCAGATAAGAAGAGGCAAAATGCGAACCAAATTCCGCCGCAATATCAAGGTCATCGAGCAAGATAGGACCGTTATTACTCTTCAGATAGGTAGTAGAAGCAGTCTTTCTATTGCGATTAACGTAGGCAAAAAGTGACTTAGGGTCTGATTTAGCTTTGAGAATAATGGATTCCTCATAAACACGACGGGCAGAGCGAAGACCAGAAACAGCAGCACTCCGGGCAGCTTTGAACAGGGCCATATTTGAGGGGGAGGGAAAGTCACGAAGACGATTATATGCACGTTTTTTCTGCCTAATCAGGGACCTGATGTTGTGGTCCAGCCAAGGTGGGGCACTCTTGGTGGATGGGGTAAACACAGGAATGAAATTCTTAATAACATCAAGAATGAAATCTTCGACAATTTCAAGTTGGGAGTCCACGTCCCACCCCCTGAGCTCAGCAGGCCAGGCAATACAGGCAAAAATGTCATTGATTAACATGAAGTCGGCTTTTCTATAATTGGGACGGGGACCGCCAGGAAGATTAATGTGAAAGACAATTTGGAGATTATAACAAAGAACATCGTGGTCGCTGAGCCCAAAGGGGGGGTAGTGAATAATGGGAGAAACAGTAAGGTCAGCATTGGTAATAACAAGATCAAGTAAGCTAGAGTTTTGTCCTGTTCTATGTCTGGTAGGCTTCACAACATGTTGGAGGAGGCCGTGGTCTTGTAAAAAATCCTGGAATTCAAAAGCAGCACTATTTTCCGATTGGGAAGTAAGGAGCGTGGTCCAATTTATGGTAGGGAAATTGTAGTCACCAGTGAGGATCGTTCGGCAGCCCTTGGACAGCATGATGAAATGGTTGAGAGACGAAAGGAGCGCAGGCCAGCTGACTTGAAAGGTGATTTTTAGGGACTCGATAGCTGCAGCCCACATGCAGATGACAATCCTTAGCAAGATTCAACCGGTACTGAATAAATTCCCACTCTCCATGAGGGTCAGAAGAGGAACCAAGGAGAGTCGAGGGGATGCAAGATTTAACATAAATGGGGGCACCACCATGATGATTGGTATCCCTGTCGCAACGATACAGAATGTAACCTGGAAGCCCAAGGGTGCAGTTGTCCACTCTGCTGGAAAGGTGCGTCTCAGTGACGCAGATCACATCCGGATTTTCCGTGTTGACATGAAGTTTGAGTTCATCAAGCTTGCTGAGCAGCCCCTGAGCGTTAAAGTTTGAGAGCTTTAGAGAGTAAAAAGTTTAGTTGGAAGTCTTATGTGGCAAACAACCCTTTGGGGAAAAATGTTTACTCTTGAATTTAGAGCATATTAGGATCAGCCTCCAGATCATCTTGTGTTAAGTTGTTGAGAAGTTCTTCTGATCCAGAGAGGTGCAGAGAATTCCCATCCTCGTCGCCTTCTGTCAGATCACTCCAATCCCTTGTGATGCTAGTGTTTCCTTTTCTGTTAGCTTCAGTTCCATTTTTTTTCCGGGTGGTGATATTGTTTACCGAAGTCCCAGCTGGATGATTGAGAAGATTTGGCCTAAAAAATTGGTCTATAGTTTGTTGCCCAGTTGTTGGTTCCTTAAGGGAATGATGTGCACCGGTGGAGGGTCTAGCCTGATTGGCAGTAGTGGGGCCTTTGGTTTGTTTACGTCTACGTCCAGTGAAATGGGAAACACGAGCACCAGGTGGCCAGGCATCAGAACTAATGATAATATCGGCAAAGTTACTATCAACAGTGACACAGAACGATTTATACGTTGGGTATGACGTACACAGTGGATAACAACCCACCGTAAGCCCAAAGGTGGTTTAGAAAGGCTTTGGATGTGCTCAACTTTCGTACTGACGTGGAGCCCGCCAATAAAGATTTTAGTAATATGTTGCTGAGTATTATGGGGCAGAGCTTGGGTGTTGGCTGTGGTCGAGGATGGAACACTAACAGTTGGTCGTTGAGTAGCCCATGATGGTAAAACAGGCCTGTCAACATTCCCCAGTTTAGAAACTGGAGAGCCAGTTTCATTGGTTTCATGATTCTTTTCACGATTATTTTTTAGGCGACGATAATCCCGCCGGGAAAGTTGCGTCCTGAAATCATCAAGTTCGCCAATATTAGTTTCAGGAATGGCGACAGGAGTCCAAGGGCGAGGGCGCAGCGGTGCTTGTTTGTCTGGCGCTTTGGACGGAGGAGAGTTAAGGCCAGTTGAGGCAGCTGAGCTTGTGTGATCTTGAGAAGTGTTGCCGAAAATTGACCGCCGACTAACAGAGCAACTTTCGTGTATGGTTGAATCATCAGGATGTGGAAGTGTTACGTTAGGATCCGATCTAAGAGAATTTAAAGTATTGATAAAAAAATCGGTAGTAGATACATGATTTTTAGGACGGCAGGAGATAGTCGGATCGACCAATTTGGCGGGGGTGTGCGTTTCCTGCTGCACCTTTGCTCCTTCGGCAAAATGGGCGATGTTTTCAGGTTGTACATCAGGAATCCTATAAATTCCCTCGTTGGAAGGGCCAAATCTAGCAAAACCCTATCGAACCTCAACACTAAGGTTCCCAACTTCAACAGCAAGTAAGTCAAATTTGTGCAAAATGTCACCAATCACTCTGTTCCATTCAATAAGGGTGTCGGCGACGGGGGAACACTGTTTACAAAACCATCTCAAACCCGACGCATTACCTGGTTTAAGAAGTGATAGAGCATAGTCCGGCAGATCGGTACATACAGCATGGCAGGCTCCGTAACAGAGGCAACAAGAAAGAATATTATCCCCGGAGGAAATAGCAGAAAGACATCTACGATAGGAACTTAGCAAAACACGTCCGTCACTTGCGGTCGCCATAAGCCTCGTTAAGTTTAGGTTTGGCATTCTGGATTTTATTTATTCCCTTCTCTAACGAAGTTATTTTATCCAGCATTGTGCCAAAAGCAAGATTATTAGTTTCAACGTTAGACATTTGTTTAGTTCCTGTTTTATCTGATTTAGAATCGTCTTTCCCTTGAAGTCCTGCTAAAACTGCCCATTTATAGATAGCTGAGTTATACGTATCCCTAAATGTGGTATGCATTTGAGATGTAACATGAACTTCGATTTCCCTTGGCATAGCGTGCAGAAATACTGCATCATCCTTAGCTAATTGTTTAAATTCCTGCTGGGATGCGGATTCTGTGGGTTTAATTCGCCAAAGTTGTGAAGCCATTTTCTCTAATCTAGCGGCGAAATCTTCGATAGTTTCTCCCTTTTTGAGTTTAGTTGTATGAAACAAATTTGGTGTGACGATTTCACCTCCGAATCTATCGATTAAATTTTCCTTAAAATTTTCCCAACTTTGTGAAGTGGCTAGCTTTGGGTTCATGGCCAAATAAATAGCTACTGGTCCCATACATTTACTGCATGCTACCTGAACTAATCTTGTATCTTCTAATGAAGGATCTAATGTACGCAAATTTTCTACCATTAACGCAAAAGCAAAAATATCTAAAGTATCATTTTCTGCAAAAGGTAATATAGCTTTCTTGGCTGCACGTAATTCTTCCCAAAGACTGGTTCTATGGCGTGAATCTCTGTTTTGATTCGCGGTCGTGATGGTTCTTAATACTAAATGATTATAATATACTGTTTTTGCATTTTTGTTAGAAGATTATAAACACACTGCCAAAGTATGTTCCAGAATTTTCTGGAGATGGGTATCCTCCTTCATGGTAATTTGTTGTCCATTAACGTGATTAGGGGTTGCTGTTACGTGGCTAGCTTTGGGTTCATGGCCAAATAAATAGCTACAGGTCCTGTACATTTACTACGTGCTACCGAAACTAATTCTGGATCTTCTAATGAATGATCTAATGTACGCAAATTTTCGACCATTAACATAAAAGCAAAAATATCTAAAGTATCATCTCCTGCAAAAGGTAATATAGCTTTTTTGGCTGCACGTCATTCTTCTCAAAGTCTGGTTCTATGGCGTGAATCTCTGTTTTGATTCGCGGTTGTGATGGTTCTTAATACTTCTAAATGATTATCATTTACTGTTTTTGCATTTTTGTTAGAAGACTGTAAACACACTGCTAAAGTATGGTCCAAAATTTTCTGAAGATGAGTATCTTCCATCACACTAAATTGTTGCCCATTAAAGTGATTAAGGCTTACTGTTAATGGGGTTTGATTTCCCTGTGTAGCCTGTGAATTTATTACTTTGTTTGGGGTAAGGGCAGAATGATTTAGATTCTGCGTATTTACTGGCAATTGAATGTTAAGCGGTACCTGAGCATTATTTTGCATTAGTAAGGTAGGCATTTGCGGTGTCAAATTAGGTGGCACAAAATTATGCTGTGGGGTGAGTAAATTCAACGACATAGTTTGGTTTGGTGGCACTATTTGGTTTGGAGGCACTATTTGGTTTGGAGACACTATTTGGTTTAAATGAGCTTGCTCATTTAGTGGTGCCTGGGTTTGTAATGAAACCTGTGTACTAAGCGGTACTTGAGAATTTAAAAGTGCATGATTCTCGTGAGAGTTTCCCGACTGTGTGCGATCCCTATCGTTCTGATTTGAGTGTTTATGAGAACGAATTCACTTAGGTGGTGGTAAATCTAATGTTGTATTAATCTCGTTGATATTATGTGAATGAATTGACTTATCATCTTATTCGTCAGGGGTAGTATTAGTATTATCCAAATTTGGGGTACTAACGGAATTATCCATAAATTCTACAAAATCTTGGCGATTTTGAGGTCGCTTTATGGGTCTGCCTCTCGAAGAGACTTGAACTGTGCCTCTGGCACGATTACTTCTAGTTCTAGGCATTATATTAACTAGACTTATTAAATTTATTCTATTTTGAACTAAATTTAACCCTTATTGTAGCACAATATCTAAATTTGTGAACGCAAAAAAAAATCTCAACTAGTCCCACAAAATAATGAATTTTCTGTTTAAATGGAAAACTATTACACTTTTCCCAAAATTAAACACCTGAAGTCGGCAATAATTTGCTAACGGTTAATTTAAATTCAACCACAAAATTTTCCACATAAAATCAACGCTATGGCGATCAATAAATCAATTGCAATACACTGATTTTAGGCCTGTATGTTACCCAATTGACAAAATTCACTACAAATATATATATATATATATGGGTCCTTTAAAATGCAAACAACCTTTTAAATGCACATGTATTTCAACACTGGGAAAATATTTCAGCAATTTCAACTGTAAAACCAACCTGCTATCAACGCACTGTAACTAATCAAGGCTTAGCAAAGGTAACAATAATATTTTCCTTAACAGAGCTGACAATGCCAATCCGTGTGCGTGTAAGCTACTAAATGTTCGTGCTAAAAAAATTGTTTACCAACAAGAAACGATCGTTCGTTATCCAAACTGATCAAGCACAACTAAATGTCTAAAAAAAAATCTTTCTGGGGATTTAAGAGTGATGAATTCCACTTTTGTACACCATTGTAATGTTCTTTTCCGGTGACCAGTTGACCAGAGAGAACATTATTATCAGGATAGCTAGTTGTGTTCAATCAGTACTCTAAACATGTTTATCTGACACTGAAAGGGTAGGTGTAAATAATAAACAAGGTATCGTTAACCTGGGCCTTTAATCAACACTCTCTCTTTACAAAATATGGACCACACTGGTCTATTAATTCAACATGAGAGATAAATGAACGATCGACGTGATTACAACTAATCGACGTGAGGTGTAGCGATTGGCATTACGGTAACTACTTATTGTTGGAATAATTATCCTAACTGTTAGATTATATTAGCTGGCCTTGGATTAATTAAATTCGCTGTTAATAAATAGAACCATACTAATAATCACTGCATGAATAAAATAATTATAATAGCCAAAGCTATGCTATGAATACTTAGCTCTATAAGAACTTGGATGCGGCTAACAAGCTGTGTATTAGCCTAACGCTGCAGTCGGCATTTCGTCGCTTCTAACTCCCGTGTCCGTACTCTGGAACGGCCCACAGGAATGTTGACTGGCGTGCACGATTTTAACAATATTGAAGTGCTGAAGAAACCCGAAAGTCTCGTTGCATTCCTGGGTCGCGTTTTATATGCGATTGTTATCGCGGCCACATCAATCACTGTCTAAGCTGATTGATTGGATTTACGTAGAATTTTAAAGACTTGACAGTTCGGACCCTTCACTTAATTAAGGATCCGCTGTGCCTGTCAATCAAAGTATTGTCTCGTTCTGGAAGTACATTAGTGAGTTCTTAGTATCACCCCATTGAGAGTCCCTATCTTAATTAACCTGTCATGTGGGTATCCGTTTTAACAATGATTGATTATTATTGTTGGAACTGAACGCTGATCTTAATTGGATTCTCTTCGTAAACGCTATTAGGAGTTCTCGGAATCAATTAATAGCTACTCTGATAAGATAGTGTAAAGCAATGCCAATCCTTATCTCTTACAATAAGTAATTGTGGTGGTTTGGTTACTCGGAACGCAACTCCTTGGTCGAGTTTGGAAAAGGTGTAGCTCCTATCTTATCTGATCAACTGGAGCCTATTTAATCTCTTATGGAATAATATTGAATTAATCTATTAATAATTATGATATATGTGTACGTTCGTGCGTAATTAATTAGATGTATTGTTTCTGTAATAAAGACCAATTAGGCCTAATTAACACCCTTACATGTGGCATTCCTCGATGGCTTCCTTTCGCAGGAGTTCCAAGACTTCGAATGAGAGGGCTTCTGATACTGGAGGAGCGAAGTTCCAAGGAGGGGATGTGTTTAAAGGTGGTTGAGTCAGGAGCGTTGGACAAAAGCCATGTTTGTTTATTGAGAGTACTTCTGTGTTGTGGGTGAGGTTTTGCTAGGCAGGGAAAAAGTGGCAGAGTCTTGCCCCGACTGGAAGGCAGGATATGCGGGAGATGTCATTGTTGGTTTTTACGAAAGGAGTTCCTGCCCCCTGGTGACGAGATGCGGCTGCGTCGATCTGGGGTTGCGGCTCGTTTCTGTTTGTTGCGTTGGCCGGAACGGGAGTGTGGCGTGTCGGTCCGAAAGGGCTGTTGGTTCCTCGGCTGAAAGGACAAGTTGTCATTCGGTTTGTTAGAGAGAGGTGTGGGAGTGGTTTTGTTCCATTCGTCTGCCGGAGGGCGGAGATTTGGTTGTCTGTTACTCTGAAAGGGGCGGTTGGACAAGGTGTTGTGTTTTTGTGGTTTCGGCTTTCTTGAAATGTCAAGATGTGGGGCGAGAGTCGGGATGAGACCTCGGAATAGCGTGTCCGACTTATGAATGGGTTGGTTCCGGAGCCGGTGCCGAGTGGAAACATTTAGGTTGTTTGCGGATGAAAGGGCTATTTCCCGAAGGAGTAGGGTGTTGAAGAGAGCTCTTGTAGCCCAGTTAAGGGAATGGTAAGTTGCAAAGCTTGGCTTTTGGAATAGTTGATAGATAAGGGACGAAAGATTGCGTATCTCTTCTGGGCTTGCATCAGCAGAAAGTTTCTCACACAGGGCGTTGATGGCTGTGTTTAGGACGTCAGATTGTGATGCCGCACGAAGGCTTAAACGAAGGGATTTGTTGTTTTCGTATTGCACAAACGTTGGGATTTCGGCTTTCTTGGGAATGGAGAGGGCTGTGCCGAAGTCCATTTTGACTTCGCTGCAGAGAAATTCGCATTCGGAATAAATGTCAAAATTGTGTGGGTTTGTGGCGCCGTCCCCGAGAGGGTGGAAGAAGCTGCTTTCAAGTCCGAGACGAGGTGCTGGTGGGTCCTTATCAAGGATAAGTGGGTCGTCTTTGCCGAGAAGGGATCCTTCATTGCGAAGGAGGCACCTAAGGAGTGTGGTGGATTGGCCAAGTAGGTTACGTGGTTTGGCATCTTTGTCCCGAAGGACGAAACCGAAACCGGTTTTGAGGCCCCTGTTGATGACGGGGGCGTCGGCAGACTGTGAATGCTTGAAAAGAAAACAGTCTGATACTGTCTTGAGAAGAGATGCCAAAGGCAGCGTTGGATCGTCTGCGGAGGCGTCCGGGAAATGTATACATCTGTCGGCCGGCACAGCGGTGCCGGGCGAAGGGATCCCTTGTGTGGGGGTAGGATCCGGGAGAAGGGGTCTCTTGGCGAGAGGAGAAGTGGCCCTTCGTTTTAAGGCGGTTGTAGGAGGCGAAGAGGTGAATTGCTTGTGGTCTTCGTGGCTTGAAGTAGAAGCAACCCAGTCCTGGGTGCAGGCATGACGGGCAGAAGACATGCACGATGGCGGAGGCATCGGGTTGTTCTTCAGCTTTCGGACGGCGTTGTGAACGATGACCTGGACCTCGCTTTGAGTGACGCTGTTACCCTTTCGGGATGAGTTGGATGAAAGATCCAAAGGAAAATTGCGAGCGGGCGACCGGGAGGGAGTCATCGCTCAACGGAGAATCCTCTTGGCTTCTCGGCAGTTTTCCTTTGCAACTTGAAAATCTAGGCGAAGGGATGAGAGGTCCAAGGGAGCTGAAGGCGGGGTTTGTTGGTCAGCTTGAAGTGGAGAATCCGAAGGGACGATTTCCTCTACGAAGGGAGTATCGGTGGATGTGGCAGGGAGATCCGGTCCACCGTCTAGGTCGAGAGCTGAAACCCATCGGGCGCTGAGGGCGAAGGGAGTATGAGCACGAGGGAGAGCAGCCAATGAAGCGGGAGCTTCGGGAGTGGCGGCCATCATCGGTCTTGAATCCAAATTCCGTACGAAAGGCAGAAGAACCTTAAGAGAAGTGACGCGTAGACGTACTTCTGGAGGAAAATGAATGCCAAAAGCGTCCACACTCTCGCTTTTATAAGGGAGGACTGCGCCGCACATGCGCAGTGGGATATGCAAGCAGGCACCTGCGCACCGGAAGAAACCTCCAGGAGAACATCACATTTGGGAAATGTAATGCTAAATTATCAGGTTAATATGTTTTGGCAAATAAAAAACTTAAATTTATATAACAAATTGTAAATGAATAAAAAAAAATTAATAATCTTTTGGCACAGCTTGGGGGGGGGGGATTTGTCCTTAAATCCGTTGATCCCGTTTAGACACCAAGGCAATTCCCCGACACCACCCATTACCGTAGCTGAGAATTCTGGGGCCCGTTATTGCAGGGTGAAATCAGAAATTTTCGGTGCGATATCGGTACAACATATTTGCTGCATGCACATTACTACCATTTTTCATGTTGAATTATATGTCGGGGTATTCAGGAATACTCCCATTTAACGTACTGAATTCCCGCTACTAACGACTCCTCCTGTGGTTAGGGGGTTTCGAGCTCTATTCGCCACTGCCTACTCTTGAGACAATGTAATAGCTCAAAGTTATACACGTTATAGTTTAAGACGCCCACGCGCAACAATGTAGACAAGTTTTTGGACGAAGCAATATAACATCTAATGTGCATAGTTAATGTAACAATACTATTCCTTACAGTCTTAAGTACTGCATTCTTATCTGCTGTTGTACATGTGGTACTACTTTGTTCATGCTTCTTACTCTGTCGGTTAAACAAACAGCATCCTTTTATTGTTAAACCGATTTGCCGCCTCTTGAGCGCTTGTAATTGTCGCGACTACGTACTCAAAACCGCTTTACTGCAAACTCCTTCACCCGTATCCTTCCTCTCTCTTTTCTTTCTTCTTCCTTCAGCTTTTGGTGAAAAAAACGGGAGGGCAGAACAAGCCCCACAAATCATAAGGCCCACACGGATTTGTCCCCAAACGGAAGAAGATCCACGGGTCTAGACCCACGCGGATTTAGCCCCAACTGGAAGTAGCTCCACTAAGAACTAGTTCCACGCGGAATTAGCCCCATATGGAATAAGTGCCAAATGGAATAAGACCCACATTTGTTGGGCCTAAATCCGTGTGGGAGCCAATCCATGTGGCACTTATTCCAGTTGTTAACCAAAGTAATTTTTTGGCATTCTGTTATAGGAATAGCTTCTAAACATACTAAGGCCCACAAGGATCTGCTTCCACACGAAACAAGCCCCACACGGACTTGGTGCCAAATCCGACGACGGAATAAGGGCCACAGATTCCCTCCCCCTCTTTCAAAAATGGTCAACAGCTAAACCAGTGTGGGGCCGCGGGGGGGGGGGGGAGAAAAGGGGGAGTTGTACATTCCTCTTTCTCCCAAGGGACAACAGCCACACGAGCATTGGAAGAACAGGATGGGGCTAGATTATTTCAGAAAAATTATTATACAAGAATGAAAAATTCATGGAAAATGTTGTTTCCAAAGTAAAGTTTTGTATTTTCTCGTGTTTACTAGCCACAAAAACTACGTGGAAATCAAAAGCTTTTACTTTTACTTTTACTTTTACAAGAAAATTCTTAAAAATTGGGTCCCTAAAAATCTATCATTGGAAGCTGAATTGAAACGTTAAATTACAAAATAATTAACCATTGTTTCATTCGTGCCTCGTTCGTCTATATTTGCATTTTCACTCAGGTTTCCATTTGTTTCTTCTTATTTCATTTGCACAGATTTCTACCAAAGTTTTCCAAATCTCAATACTAATTGATTAAAATGTCAATGCTGGAATCTATTTTCTTCTTTTGTATTTAAACTACAATAGAAACATTTGTAGACTTGGCCCGTATTTTCAATATCATTCAAGACAAACTATGTATTCAGCTTTTTAACACTAGGTAGCAAGGCTATGTTGATTTGTAGACCATGAATTGACCATTCAGACTATTTCTGCCTTTGTATTTTGCGATAGAATTGACAGAACCCAAACAAAGCTGGCAATGTTTAAGTAAGGTTTAACTGATCCGAAGTCAAAACAGCAAAGTAATACAAATAAAATTTCATGTAAGGTTTCATATGATGATTTCTTTATATGGAATTGAACTGCATAGATGAGACATTAAATTTAAACATAAAACTATCGAGAGTTTAAGGCTTTACTTGACGACCGCATGTACAAGATATAAACCGGGAGGGAGCGAACAACACAACGCCACTTCTTCATAGCGGTATAGCGTGCAAACTACAGCATCGATTATAATCTAGACGATACACATGCTGACTAAATTAGACATATTGGTGCTAACTGAATCATATAAAATTGTAAAATTGTTTTCCAACACTCTCCCTCAATTGAACAATTTGATTCTTAGTAAAGGCCCATTAATTGAGTCAATTTTTGTAAACGAGTTCCATGAATAGGCTTCATCAGCACATCAGCAATCATTTCACTTGTAGGACAGTATTCGATTCTCATTTGACCAGAGTCCAACAAATCGTGAACAAACATGTACTTTGTATCGACATGCTTCGTGCGTTGATTCACTCTGTCCATCCTAAGTAGTTAAATACACCCTTGATTGTCCTTATACAGTACAGTTGGTTTTTCCAACTTGACCTTTAAGTCTGCAATGAGGCGCTCAAGCCAAATAGCCTCTTGGAATGCACTCGTAATTGCCATTAATTCGTTTGAGAGTTCAACTGTTTGTTGTTTCTTACTACTCCAGCTGATGGTGCATCCATTCAGCTGAAACAAATATCCTGACACAGATCGACGATCAAGGCTATCTGCTCCCCAGTCAGCATCAGCAAATCCCTCCAAAGTTATTGGTACATCTTGCTTCCAACGAAGGAAAAGTTGTTTTCCGATTGTGAGCTTGAGATAACGGAATATGCGCTTTACCTCAACCCAATCCTTTTTTAATGGATTGCTAACTTTACGTGCTACTATCGAGGTACAAACAGCAATGTCCGGTCGAGTATTCGCTGATAGATAGAGCAGTGAACCTACAGCTTGACGATAGAGTTCATTATCTTCAAAACTTTCACTGTCATCGGTTGAACGAAGATATCCAGTGTTCATCAGTATACTTGAAAACTTTGCGTGAGAAAGTCAAACTTCAACTAATTTCTGTTGGCTATAGCCAGGTTGTGATAAACCAAAGAAACCTTCTGCATCCCGTGTCACTTTTATTCCAAGGTAGCTGGTTAAATTGCCCAACATTGTGATTTCAAATGACCTGCTCAACGACTTCTCAAATTCAGCTTGTTGTGTAGAGTAAATTTTCATGTCATCGGCGGAGATCAGATCATCAACATAAATTACCACCAGAAACAGTTCGTCTTGATGAAATCGAACGTAAAGGCAAGGATCTGCAGTAGATCTTGTCAATCCTTCACTAATAAGAAACGAATTTATCTTCTTATTCCAGTCTCTTGCCACCTGTTTAAGTCCATAAACACTTTTGTGCAATTTACATACCAACAGTGGTGAACCCTTGTGATAGTGCTCGGGTTGTTTCATATAAATGTCCTCTTGTAATTCACCGTTCAGGAACGCACACTTTACGTCGTAGTGTTTAACCACCATCTTTCTCTTTCCCGCAATGGCTAAAACAGTCTTTAAGGTTTGTTGTTTGATGACCGGAGCAAACACTTCATCATAGTCATGACCATACTGTTGTGCGAATCCCTGCGCTACAAGTCGCGCCTTGAACTTTGTAAAGTTTCCTTCTGCATCGTATTTGCTTTTAAATACCCATTTGCTTCCTATGATTTTTGCCTTTTTTGGTCGTTCTACCAGTGTCCAAGTGTTCATTTCTTCCAATGTTCGTAATTCATCTTCCATTGCATGAGGTGACTGCAATGCTTCTTCCACGGTTAATGGATCCTCATTCTTCATTTGATGCACCTTATTGGCAACTTCAATCCATCGTTGAGGCGCTTTCCCTTTGTTTACTCTTTGAGATTCCCTTAAGGTGTTTGGATAATTCTCTTCCAATAAGACATTCTCTTCATCAAAACATGAGTCCTCAGACGAGTTCACTTCCACGAAAGAACCAGGAATCTGTAATCCAATAGGCTTTTTATATTCTTTCGATTCTGTAGGCTTGTCATTTTCTTCTGGGTCCTTCTCAGTGGTCAATCCCTGACAAGTTTCTTCAAAAAATCTTACATCCCTATGATTGTAAGCTTAAAGGTTAACGGATCCTACATCCGATATGCCTTGCTTCCTGGCTCACACCCTACAAAACGCAATTCCTTTGCCTTAGCATCAAGCTTTTTACACTTCTGCTTTGGAATGTGAGTCATGCCAATACATCCAAATGTTCGTATGTAGGATAAATCAGGTTGCCTTCCCTTCCATCGTTCATATGGTGTTGTTCCAATGGCTGAATTCAGTAGCCTATTTTGTAGGTGATTTGCATTTATAACCGCTTTTCCCCACAAACACTTCGGCAGACCGGATTCTAACAGCATGCATCTCTTAGTATCGACAAGAGTTCTATTTTTTCTTTCGGATACACCATTCTGCTGTGGACTGTATGGTGCCGTTGTTTGGTGTTGTATCCCCCATTCCTTTAGTAGAGTTAGGACTTCATTACATTTGTATTCACCACCACCATCTGAGCGTATTGTCAATGGCACCATTCCTGTTTGAGTCTTTAACTTGATAAGGTACTCTTTTAACTTTATTCCTACCTCCGATTTCCTTTTGAGCAGGTATACTTCAGTAAAACGACTATGATCGTCAATAAAAGTCAAAAAATAGCGAAATCCTGATGGGGTTACAGAATCAATTGGCCTACATACATCAGAATGGATCAATTCGCCTATTCTAGTGCTACTACTGCTTGATGTAGGAAAAGGTAAACGTGACATTTTTCCTTCTAAACAGCGGGTACAGTCTGTTATAATCCCACAATCCTTAAATTGAACCCCTGCGACTAGCTTTTGCTCAAACATTTCTTTTATAGCAACTGGATCTCTGTGGCCTAACCTACTGTGCCAAACGTGAATACATTCAGATTTACCAGTAGCTTGAGTTACAAGTGCTTTAGTGACCTGTTGCATAATGTATAAATTCCCACACTGTGGCATAGAAGCTATTACTTTCTTATTTGCTGAAATGGTGCATGTCCCGTTTTCAAATGTTACTTTTAGCCCAAGTTTGGATAAACGATTTACAGACAATAGGCTCCCTTCAAGTTGGGGTACAAACAGGACATTCTTCACCAGCACTTTATGACAAAACCCCTCATTATCATAACAATCCAAGTAACCATCCCCGATTCCTTCACACTTGACTTGGTCTCCAATTGCTAAATGCACAATCTCTTTATGTGTAGCATTAAAACTTGAATAAAATTCTTTATAGCAACTCATGTGGGATGAGGCACCTGAGTCAATGTACCATTGATGTTTATGCACAGTCTCGCCTACTTTAAAACAAATCTTGGCTACTTCAGTATCATTTTGTTCGTCTTCAACTAGATTGACTTTATTAGCCTTTTGTGGGTTTTTCTTCTTCCATGCCTGGTATTTATAGCAGTCACGCTTTAGGTGCCCATTTTTCCGGCAAAAAAAACATGATTTCCCCTTTAGGCCTACAGGTGGATTTTCATCTGATTTCATTGCTTTAGCAACAGTCTTTAACACCTTTTCACTTTCTTCAAACTGGGAATCTTTTCTTCGTTTGTAACTTCTATTAATTTTACCTATACCAGTTCTTGTGTTAAGTCCTTTTCTGGTCTAGATTCGAGCGCTGTAATTAGAGTATTGTAACTCACAGGTAGACTACAGAAAAGCATGGCTACAATCATTTCTTCCGGCATGTCAAACCTAAAGCCGATAATTTGTCAAGGTGATCTTGCACGGTATTTATATGTGTTTCCATATCATCGCCTTCACTTGCCTTTAATGAGCAGATTGTCTTTAAAAGGTAAATTTTGCTTGTAAGTGACGATCTTTCGTGGTACGACTTCAAGGCGTCCCATATTTGCTTGGCCGTAGTGAGTTTCCTTATGTGCGATAATTGCCCATCCTCAACAAGCAGTCCTATTGTCGCCCGTGCTTTCCCGTCACTTTTTAACCAGCTGTCCGTAATTGGCGATGGAGGTGGATCAGTCACAATGCCCCACAAATTGTCCTTAATTAATTACAGTTCCACTTTAAATTTCCAGATTTGGTAATTGCTGTTATTCAATTTGTCCACACTTATCCTTTGAATCGCCGCCATATTTCTTTACCGCCCGATACTGAAACTTGCTGATCAGTGGCTGCAAAATCTTTCTTTGGTCCTTTTACACACGATGTTTTACTCCTGAATGCCTCTCTAGATTCGCTGAACCCATAACCTGATGATTTCTTTATATGGAATTGAACTGCATAGATGAGACATTAAATTTAAACATAAAACTATCGAGAGTTTAAGGCTTTACTTGACGACCGCATGTACAAGATAAAAACCGGGAGGGAGCGAACAACACAGCGCCACTTCTTCATAGCGGTATAGCGTGCAAACTACAGCATCGATTATATATATAATATCTAGACGATACACATGCTGACTAAATTAGACATATTGGTGCTAACTGAATCATATAAAATTGTAAAATTGTTTTCCAACATCATACCGCACTGTTCCTGTAGTGTTTAGTCCACGTGAAACCTTACTGCTGTATTCACATGTTTTTACAGTTTTTACTTTAGAACACCGTAGGTCAGATGGGCCATTCTACTTGGATAAACGAATCAATGAAAAATCGTAAAATTCAGTGTGTTTAGTACAGACCTACAAATTAAGTAATTCAGGGTTCATGCGACTCCTTGAAAACCTGGAAATGGCGTGAAAAATAAAAATAAAATGCCAGTCCTTTAGTCTTGAATACGAAATCTTGAAAAGTGGTGTATGTATCTATAGGATGAACGGTAAGGAGACGACTTGACTTGAATAATGCTGAAAAATTTAGCACCAAGAGTAGGCGAGTGTGTAGCACTATATTAATGTTACAATCATTTTGAAAGTTGGGATATGGTTTTAATTTTATTTACGTAGCTAATGGTTGAATACAGCAGTAAGGTTACACGTGGACTAAACAGTACAGGAACATTGCGGTATATGAAACATTACAGGAAAGTTTATTTGTGTCCGTTTCGACTTCGGATCAGTTAAACCTTACTTTAAACATCAAACAAGTTCGTTTTTGTTTTATAATTCGTTAGTTGGTTTTCTGTACTCGTTGCAAACGCACTGAATTTGGCTTGCTTCGCTCGCTCATTCTGTGCAAATCTTACTTTTGGAAGCTGGTTTGTCCGCAGCTCTCTTTCAGTGGCTTTGTCATTTATCATGCGTGGCGATATACATGCATGACTGAAGCCCTCACTCTAGCAAAGTCATAAGTTCATTCCTCACAGCGCCATTTTTTTCGATCCTCCATATCAAGTTCGGCCCCAAAGGTATATTTCCTTACCATTAGTCAATCCCTTGGTAAAAATCCGTTTTAAAATGTGGCGTGTAGGAGATTTTCTGTTGAATAATTGTTAACTATCTTTACTGTACAGGGCCGTAGGAAGCAAATTAAAAGTGGTACGGCCTAACCAAATCAGCTAGGGGGTCTGGGGAAGCACTGTGAAATTCCCACAGCATAGTCCCGGGCAGAACCACGAAAGTTGAGGCAATTTCTGGTGCTGTAGTCTCTTATCTGGCTCTGGAGGCCACTTTTTAAACATATGTTCATGGTTTTCTTTTTTAGTTAAAACGTAGACTACATCTAGCAGGGGCAGATGTAGGAATTTATGGTGTCGGGGGAATTATTTTTTTTTTGTTGCTTTTTGTAGTTCGTACTACCGACTGGGGTCATTTAGTTGACCCACAGTGACTTTTTAGTTGGTGCTCTCCCTCCAGCCCCCCCCCCCCCCCCCCAATTTCGGCCATGAAGCTACTTTGTGCTATAAGTATTAAGATTTTGATCGGAAGAGGGCAACTTGTTGTGTTTATTTAAGCTGTGTAGCCAAATTACGTGGGGTCGGTGGGAAGTCTTATGTTTGAGTCCCTGTCGGGGTAGTTGGCTTTTATTTATTTCTCAGGTTAGTGTATCTTGTATCCTAGCAAAACCAGTCTTTATGCAGCCTGTTTGCTACTTTTACCCTTTATCTTACGATCTATTTTTTGATTTAAATCAGTTTATTTTAGAACCTTACTCTTATGTACATAGCATGTAATAATTCATCTCCACCCCCCCCCTTATGTATGTAGGCGATGTTTCCTATTCTGTTTTTAGTGACTTAACAAAACATACTTTTGAGAAAGTTATAATCGGTTGGCTGCTGCGTTGGGCGTTCTTCAAACATTTGTGTTGACCACTTGCTGAAGCTTGCTTCTTTCCGTTTCTTTTACTTCTTTTCTCCCAAAACCCCCTTCTCTTGGTTACGTTCATTGTCCTTAGTAGGGTGCGGGAAAAATAGAAGATGCACTATGTGATGTTGTATTAGCGCCGGTGCACACGTGCGGTCGCCGCTGCGGTACCGCATTTGCAGTTTGGTTTACGTGCCATCTGTTGGATACTGCACACGTACCTGCGTCGACGTTGCGTTTTGCACCGCAATTCCCCCAGTCAACGCAGCGGTACCGCAGCGTTAAAAAAACGCAATTGCGTCGCTGAGTACCTTGGATGACTTGAGTGGTGCACACGTCCGCCGTTTACCGCAAAAGCGTTACCAAAAATGGCGTCCAATTTCGAAAAAATAGACATGGAATTGTTTATTGGGGGAGTGAAGAACTATCCTGAAATATGAAATGTTGCTGCAGAAATGATTGAAGACTCATTGGGAAGTAATTAAAGAACTTATCCGAATTTTTTTTTAGTTAATCTGCAAAGGATGTATAACATTTTCCCCTGGTACGTCTTAAATTAGTACATCAATGTACCAAAATTCGTCGCATTGGTTTTAAAATATATTTTTTGTTCACGAGGTAGACGAAAAAAGCAACATCGTCTCATTGGTTTCAAACTATATTTTTTGTACACGAGGTTAGGGAACCGAACGCGCACATCCAAAAAATTAAGACTCGTGCTTTTTGCGTCTTTGTTTGCCCAATTTTAGAGTACGCCAGTCTGGTTTGGTCCCCCCATTTACTCCAGGATATCGATGTCCTAGAGTCGGTCCAACGTTCTTTCACCCGACAACTGCCCGGCTTGAGGTCTCTACCGGCTGACGAACGACTCAAACTTTCCGGACATTGAGCCTCTGGAGCTGCGTCGCCTTCGGGCTGACCTTATTTTGACATTTCAGATTTTGAAGGGCTTTCTCCCAGTCGACTTTCCTTTTTTCGATTTAGCGGCCCCATCTACGACTCGCGGACACTCTTTAAAACTTTCTCTGCCTAAATTCTCCACGGAGTGTAGGAGATCTTTTTTCGCTGTTCGTGTCGTCGGCGTGTGGAACTGCCTCCCTGAGCACGTTGTGTCAGCGCCGTCCGTACCAATTTTTAAACGACGTCTGTCTCTTTGCCCTTTGAACAAGTTTCTGAAACGAACTTACTAACTCTTAGGGCCAGTGTAAGAGGCATGCCCTTCTGTGTCCTCCTCCCACTTGGGGGTAAATTGATTATTATACGTCACCGAAGCGGCACCGCAGCGTCAACGCGCGTTAATAAAACGCACGTGTGCATTGATTGGATGCGTCACTGCAGCGTCCAAAAAACGCACGTGTGCACCGGCGCTTATAAGTTCCATGGTTTATGCTAGCGGGACAGAGGCTGCTCATCAAAGCTCGGCAGGGAACGTTTTACAGAGCGTCTTCAAAAGTTTGACGACAGCAGACGCGTTGTGTGCGTTTGGATATATGGTATTTTAAAACTTGAGTGCCGAAAAGTGGTACCGTACCAGCCGTACCGCTTACTACTGCCATGTTACTGTATCTTACACGCATATGTTCCTTTGCGCACCTACAATGACCTTGCAGTTTCATCTGTGTGTGCACATGTACTAATTTTAATCGTTTGCTAATAATTAATATGAGATCAAAAATCTAAAAGACTAATTCGGTAAAAATTAAAATTAATTATGCCAAAAGATCGCCGAAGAAAAATTATAATATACTAGCTTACAAAATTATAGAGCGTGATTTTAAAATATGAAAATCATTCCGGTTTGTGACAACACAATCTTTAAATTGATGCTTTTTCGTGTACTATTCCCAAAGCCAACTGAGACAGTAGCTGCGTTCGTCGTTGAGGAGAACGCAGCAACTGTCTCAGTTGACCTTGCCAGAGATAAATGCGCGGATGGCGATCTGCGCGTGACTGTTAAACGGCACGCGGAATGTTATAAGGCAGGCCGGGTGTCCCTTTAAACAAAACTAAAAAATTAATACCGTAAATCCTCTATTTGTAGCTCGGGCCACTAGTTAAAAATCAAGCCATTTTGACCCAAAACTCGGCTACAACTCGGCTGCAACTCGGCTACAAGTCGGCTACAAACTCGGCTACAACTAGAGACCGGCTACTACAAATTTAGAAAGGAAATTTACGGGCTCAATACATGTAGAACATGTGTCTGATATTAAAAATTGTATATAGTATCATATGAATGCTTTTACTATTATGCTTTAATTAACCTAAACATGGAGCAACCATTAATAAATAAGAAGTTTTCTAAATCAAGCCATTCTGACCCGGCTACAACTAGAGACCCGGTTACAATTAGAAACGATTTACTACTAATTCAAGAATAGGAAAACACCCGGCTACAATTGAGGACCCAGCTACAAATAGAGGATTTACGGTATCTCTGTTCCTATTTAATATTTTCCGACAAAATTTTTGGTATAACATATTTCTTCTTTACTTACCTACTACCTGGTCAAGTAAGGAAGGAATATGTTATACCAAAAATTATGCAATTCTATATGTAATAGTAAAAATAGGGAGCCACACGCAAACTTGAGTAAATTTGAAAACTGTTTACTTGTTGTTTTTGTTCTGCCACACTTTCAGAAAAAGACTACTACACCTACCTAAATTTGAACCATGAGCTAAGTCAGAAATTATCTGGTCCTTCATCTCAAAGAGACCACTTTTTGAATTGGTCGAGCCATTCCGCAGTTACGGGACCTTGAAGGCAACAACGCCAATCAGCAAACGTCAGCAGCAATGCATAGGCTTATAATTCTTCGTGCACGTGTTATGTCTTTGGTAAACAGTTGACTGTTGATGGGTAAAATGAAAGAATCCATGTTTCAGCTAAACGCATATAGTTTTAAACCAGACTAAGCTACGTTGTTACTTTCGAGGCCGCCTCGGAATTAGCGGCTAGAAACGATAGGATGGCGTATGTATTTCGTAGATGCAGGCTTTCAGAGCTGAGCTGAATTGTTTCAAAGTAGGCAACAAAAATCAGACATAGGGAGACATAGGGCCTTAGGGCTTCGGGCAGATGATCAGGAGTGGTTAACGCTCG
The DNA here is from genome assembly GCA_023313725.1 of Lithobius niger. Taxonomy (NCBI): domain Eukaryota; kingdom Metazoa; phylum Arthropoda; class Chilopoda; order Lithobiomorpha; family Lithobiidae; genus Lithobius; species Lithobius niger. The sequence goes on from JAHWFP010268862.1 coordinate 34,326, forward strand.
TTAAACCCCTTTGAACAAAAATCACTGCATGCGCACTCGTCCACACCTTTGCAAATGAAAAACAATTACTGCCACTAATTATTCACTCGCGCCAAGTTCGGTAACAAACTTCACATCAATTCGCCTGTCGTGGACATAAACCATTGTAGCGTGACGCTAGCCGTGCGATAGGTTCACGAATTACAAACAAAAACATCAAGGTGTGCCTTGGGTTATATGATTGAAGTTTTACTTTACTTGTTAAAATGTACACGGATAACAATTTGAATTTAAATAATCAAATGTACGATTGAGAAAAGTGCATGTTTAAGTGCTGTTGTGCTTTAAGAATAATGTAATGCGTACATTTGTTTTTTTTATACGAATTAAATTACCCTTTAAGCACATCAAAAGAGATGCAATTTTCTCAATAGTACATTTGATTATTTCAATTCAAATTTCTAAATTTTTATCCATATACAGTACATTTTAACAAGTAAATTAAACTTCAAAACCTTTTTTTTACGGCACACTTGACGTTTTTGTTTGTAATTTGTAATATCAAAAACCAAAACTGGTAAGAAGGACCGCCAAGTTCCGAATGGTTCGGCCCTTCAAAGGAGTGATATCACCACACCAAAACATTCGCCAACTTAATCGCACCGACTAATAGTATGAAGGTTAAATGAAAACTAAAACATTGCGACTTTTGGTAGCAATGTTCAAGTTTTCATTTAACGTCCAAAGTACTATTCGGTGAGATTAACTTGGCGAATGTTTTGGTGTGTTGATATCACTCCTTTGAAGGGCTGACCATTCGGAACTTGGTGGTCCTTTTTACCAGTTTTGGTTTTTGATAAGATATCGCTTTTTTTTTAATTGTGTATTGGACTCAACTCCACCCGTGCAGATTTGTAATAATGTGCCACGTAAACTATAGCTGCAGTGGCCATTTTTCCAATATTTTAATTTGTGTCACTAATTTGAGAGGCTGAACCATTCTCAACTTAGTCGCTTCTTTATCAGTTTTTTTTTTATTTATTTATTTTTTATTTATTGTTTTTTTATTGACTTATTTTTTTATTTAGTTTACATCACTCCTTTGTGAGTCCGAACCATTCTCAACTTGGTTACCAGTTTTTGGCTTTATTTTGACACTTGTTTTTCGTGATTTGGACGTAGACACAATTTCTTTGGCAAAGTCTTGACATTTGTGACGACACACTAGTATGAGTCTAGATACGCACGTCAGTTTACACCTTGTCATTGTCCGAAGTTTGGCTGTTCAATCAGAGACGATGTCGACAATACTAACAATGTTTATAACAATACTTTCGTACTTACTTATAAGCTTTTGTGCCGCATTATTATTTTTCCACAAGTACCTGAAATGTGCCCAACTATGCTTCGGGATATTAGACTCTGACGCTATGGCGTCGCGCTACAATGGTCTAACCTCGACAATTGAATTGATGTGATGTTTGTTGCCTAACTTGGCGCGACACACTAGCGTGTGTGTGTAAATAAAGGATGGATGGCTAGTCAAATGGGCAACGGACATTTTAGCTTTAACACGGGAGGGTGACGTGAAACCATTATATAACTGAACAAAAAACTAAAAAAACACAAATAGAAACGGAGTAAAGTCACTCGAATGCAACGAACTATGATTTGAACTCCAATTCTAGGGAACAAGAGCTGTTTTTACTCCATGGTTATGTCAGAAAGTGAACTCAGTTTGTGTTTGAAATGCGTGTAATGCGTGTGTGTGTTTGTGGTGTGTGTGTGGCGATTAATTTGTGTGTTGTACAGACTTTTTTTTAAATACACGTATGCGTGTGCATGGAGGCTGGCCTGTCACAATTTTTGTTTCCTAGAATTGGAGTTCAAATTATAGTTCGTTGCGTTCGAGTGTACTCTAATCCGTTTTTATTCGTGTACCTTCACAGCTGTGAGTATGGAGATACGAATTCTAATGTTTCTTTTCTAAATGGCGAAGCCGTTTTTTGTGGTTCAGTAAATTTGTTGGCTTTTTTTGCTTCCTTTTTTTTGTAATTGCTATGGTTTGGTTTATCATGTGTACCGTATTTCCGCTGTCCACCAAATTTTGTTTGCGAAAAAAACGAAACATTATCAATATGTATTATTTCATGGCAACACACTAGCGTGTTTGTAAATTTAGCATGTGTCATCTCGATGAGGAGTTAATTTTGTATTGTTGCAGGCAGATGCAGTATCGTGGCAAACAATCAGGGAAACAATTCAACTGGCTTCCCGAAGCCTGCATTGAAGAACTAAATAAGCCATTCAGTCATGTTGGGCGCCCAACTTAGGGCCTCAAAATTAAGGTCTTCGCACCCTATGATTTAAAGCTTGAAAATTTTCGGAAAAATCGAGACCATTTCTTTTTGGTACTGGCTAACTCCAACAAGACACAACAACAATGTTACTTTCTTCATGCTCAAGCATCGTTGCAGCTTGTTCGAGTCAGCTGTAATCAGATTTTGTGCGCATCGTCTCTTTGTTGCACCATTGTTACATGTTGCAGCATTGTAAGATTTTGACATTGTTAGCCGCTCCTCCGCCTCCTGTCCATTTTTTTAAAATTCTCATACGCAAACGAACTCTAATAAGCACGGCCTGCGGTGCTAATAAACCAGTTCGTAATAAGGATAGGGGTTCCTTTTTCTCGTTTTCTGAAAGTAAGGGTAAATTGTTGACTCACCAACATTGTTAGCATTTGTCTATTCTTCAGTCTACACCTTGTGCATGGCGTTTGCTGATTGGCATTGTTGCATAAAAACAATGTTTATAACAATATAAAACAATAAAATGGAGCGTTCAGCACCTCGAAACTCCGGAACGGGACGACCAATTGAAATTTCTATAAAGGGAACATCTCCGGAAGTAGATCTTTCAAAAGAGCTACGAACCAGCTTTCTACGACAAATGGTTTAGTCTGTAGAGACCATTGCATTAACGTGTCCAAAGTCCATCACCGTATATAAGACAAAAATGAAATTCACGATTCCAGCCAAAGTCCAGATTTCCAATGTGAGAAATCGGAAATTAATAAATATTGGTACACATGCTGGCCAAGTCCCACGTAGCTCATATACCAAATTTCAGTGGAAAATGTTGAACGACAGCGGAGAAATTACGGATCGAAATTTCGGATTTGACATGGAGACCGATACTAATATGCGGCCAATAAGCCTAGGATTTGGGTGAAATAGGCGTCTTTTCACCCTACCACCATCAGCTGATTCTCAATAAAATGTGTCACCTGAGTCTATGTGAAAAAAGGGTGTAAAGATCGTTGTTTTTCCGTTTTTGCGATCGAGTGGAAGTAGTACTGATAAAATGTTCTGCCATCGAGATACAATATTTTATCGTACAGTCCCTACCTTTCACAATGCTAAAAGCGCACAGCGGTATATCACATATCACCACACTTTACTGTGGTGATATGAATATCACCACACTAAAGTGTGGCGATATGGATATCACCACACTAAAGTGTGATATGGATGCCATGCACAGTAGTGTGGTGATAAGACATTGTCAATACTTTCATAAGGTAGAATTCCTTAATAAAACCCATGCGAGAATTAATTTGATTTTTTTTATGTCAACCAAAATAAAATCGTAACCTACCTTCGTTCCTTGTTTGAAAAAAAAAATTGACGCTCGTGCTCTTTTATTACGCAACAAAATAAAGAAAATTATAAATATGAGAACCCTTAGTTACTTTGAACGTCTCCAGAAATTAGGTCTTCCGTCTCTTACTTGGCGAAGGCAAAGAGGTGGGCTTATTGATATGTTTAGGTTGATCAGTGGTATTGACTTATGTCTTCCGAACACATTTGTTGACCTTTTCTCTTGTGAATATAATACTCGTGGATCACCGTATAAACTTGTTATTAAAAATCCCCACTTCAATGCTACACGTAATTCTTTTTACCACCGTTTAGTACATTTTTGGAACTCATTACCAGACTGTGTAGCTACTGCAGCCTCTGTTATAATGTTCAAGAATGCATTGGACCGCCACATTTCTGATGACCTAAAATATAATTTTGACCCATAGGCTTACTCATTTTTGGTATGCGAAGGAAAATCCACGATTTTGCTGAAACTAGTCACTAAGAATTTTTTTTTTTGACGTAACCATGTACACTCGTAAGGTGTATTATTGTCCTGTTTAACAGGGCTATGCTTTTGGTATTCTAGAGTTTATTTTTTTGTTAATGTATACTATATGTTTATTTTAATTTTTTTGTTATCTTTTCTATTTACATTTGTTACCGGACCATTGTTGTATTTTTTCTAATTTGTATTTGGCTCCAGCCACATTCCTTACGAAACTGGCTGTTATTGTTTCACAAATAAATAAATAAACAAATAAATACATAAATAAATAAATAAATAAAGCAAATTAATTCACGAATGGTTTTATAAAGTAGTTCTATATTTCGAAACACAGACAAGAAAATTGAATACTTTAAATACTTATTAACCCCCCTCCCCCCCCCAAAAAAAAAGAAACAAGCTGGCGACTCTAAACCAAAAAAATTACGTGAACTTGCATCGGCCTTTCAAAAACACCAACTGAAATAACATACGAGCTATACATTAAATTTCATCCTTCAAAATGAAACGTTACGCTGTTTCCCTCCGTCCCCCTACCTCCTCACAAAATTACGTGAACTTACGTCGGCCTTTCGAAAACACCAACTGAAATAACATACGAACTATACATGAAATTTCATCCCTCAAAATTAAGCGTTACGCTAGTTCCCCCCCCCCCCCCCCTGAAATAAAAATACACCCACAACATACATTGACTCGTACATTGACTGCTCGTGATGGATTACACCTAACATTGAAGGGAAAATTGGTGTTGAGAAACGAGATAAGTACTGTCCTGCTGCCGTCGGAAAACCCTCTTTCTTAATGGGGGCTAGTCCCCAACATTCGGGCTCTCGGGCCAGCAGGTTTATTTCTTCTTATGGCTTGCGTTGTTTATCACTAAACGCTCGTAGTTTAGTTAAAAATCTTGCTTTCTTCCAGGTGTTGTTGGCGGAGGGTTCCTACGACATATATTCCTACGACAGGTCGTGGAAACCTGGTTGACTGGCGGCATCACTGATTCAGAGATAACACACACTTTTCCCTATGACATCCTGCGCTTGGACAGAAGGTCTCGGGGAGGAGGTGTGGCTTGTGTATACCGGAAAAATTTGCCCATGGTCTTGTCTTCGGTTGGTGCAGATGTTGATAGAATCTCGGTTCTTCTTCCCTCACTTGGCATGAATTTCATCCTGGTCTACCTACCCGACAGTTTTGATGGGCAGCTCGTTGGCAGGGTGGCATCATACATTGTATCCTCGGTCAAATCGAAGTACCAGAATGTTCTTTTGGGGGATTTAAATTTGTCGACAATTGACTGGAACCTTCTTACTGCAACAAATAATCACCACCGTGTACTGCTTGATACTGTTACTACTCTCGGAATGCACCAGCATGTCCAGTTTCCCACTAGAGGCAGCAAAACTTTGGATCTGCTTTTCTCTGTGGACCACCGACTTATTTTTGGGGTCTGCGAGGTCACCAATCTGGGCACTAGCGACCATAGTATGGTCGAATTTAGTGTTAACTGTGGGAAATTTGCCACCGAGATTCCAAACAGATCCAGGGGCAAACTTGATTATTCCCTACTCCGTACCTGTCTTGCATCGGTGGATTGGAAATTTTTTACTCCCCCTGCTGGGTGTCTCTATTGATGCAGTTTGGGCAGGTTTCACGCGCCTTTTTGACTTTTATATTGATTTGTGTACTACTAGGGTACCATCCCGAGCTTCAAGTAAATGCAGGCTTCCAGTCTTTCTGCGTAGAGCGACTAGAAAGAAGTTGTCACTTTGGCATAGACTCAAAGCAGACCCTTTGTCAACCGCCCTTAAGGCCTCGTACGCAAATTGTAGGATAGAGTATTCGAGGTTGGTTGACAATTGGCGAAACCATTACGAAAGAAAGGTAATACTTGAGGGAAACCTCTCTGCCTTGTTTCGCCTGTACAGACGTCATACTCGATCAGCTTGTACGTTGCCACCATTTTTGAAGGGAGGAGCTTATCTTTATGAGCACGAGTCTAAGGCTAACCTGTTAAATGAAATTTTTGCTGCAAATGGCATCCTTGATGATGGCTCCATTACTGTGCCAATTGATCCGCAACCTTATCCTTGTCAACATCTGGACGATGTCAGTTTTTCAGGTGCGCGGGTGCAAGCTGCTTTGGATCGACTTCGACCAAGCCATGCTGTGGGCCCGGATGGGTTCTCTGCATTCCTTTTTAAAAATGTTAAACAGGAGTTAGTTAATGCCTTTGTTTTCATCTTCTCGCTTTCGTTTGAGCAGCGAAAACTACCTTCTGTATGGAAGACGACTACCATCGTGCCTATCTACAAAAAGGGAAATGCATCGGATCCAAATAACTACCGCCCAATAGCTCTCACCTCGGTTGCCTGTAAAGTCATGGAGTCAATTATCCGTGAGGATGTATTGGTTTTTTTGGAAGCAAACGACTTGTTAAATCCTGATCAATTTGGCTTTTTGCCAAAGCGTTCCACCACGATGCAATTATTGTTAGCACTGGATAAATGGACTTCGGCACTTGAATTAGGTATTCCTACGGACGTCGTCTACTTCGACTTCCAGAAGGCTTTTGAATCCGTGGTGCACAGCAAACTGCAATTTAAATTGGCTGAAATTGGAATCTGTGGAACACTGTTGGCTTGGATCGCTGATTTCCTTTCTGGGCGAACGCAGCGGGTCCTGGTTGCGCAAGCTTTCTCATCATCACTCCCTACCATCAGTGGGGTTCCTCAGGGATCCGTACTAGGACCCTTGCTTTTTGTCATTTTTCTAAATGACTTAACAAATGCATGTACAACAACTGACAAACCAAAATTCAAATTCGCCGATGATCTGAAGATTGGTGATGAGGTTTTGGATGAAACTGGCTCCAAATTCCTTTCTTCCCAGATTGGCACAGTGACTGAGTGGTCGGAATGTTGGCAATTACCACTCGCTACATCAAAATGCTGTACGTTTCATGTTGGCCGACAGAACTTAAAACATTCGTACTATCTGGCTAATTGCAAGCTGAATTCAGTGCAATACATTAAAGATCTGGGCATCAATTTCGACTTTGACCTTAAGTCATCCATCCACTGTAGGCTGATAACTACTTCAGCCTTTGCCAGACTTGCAATTGTTAAGAGGTGTTTTGTGTCCTCGAATAGGCATACGTTGGTTTGGGCTTTCAAGGTATATGTGCGACCACTGCTGGAGTATGCGAGTCCAGTGTGATCGCCTTACCTCCTTCAGGACATTGATAAGTTAGAATCTGTCCAACGGTATTTTACGCGTTCATTGCGTGGCCTGCGCAACAGTTCTCCTGGCCAACGTCTGAGGTTACTTGGCCTCGAACCACTTGAGTTGAGGCGCTTGAAGGCCGACCTACTGTTGACATTTAAAGTTCTTCATGGTCTGTTGCCTGTGGAATTGCCTTTTTTTGACTTCTGCACTACGGATATTACTTGGGGCCACTCTATGAAACTGAGGGTTCCGAAGTGCAACTTGGACTGTAGAAAATTTTTTTTTGCAAGTCGGGTAGTGGCTCCTTGGAATTCCCTCTCTGAGGCTGCAGTCTCTGCTCCATCTCTGAGTGTCTTTCGGCGGGAGTTGAATTGCACTGACCTCTCGAGTTTTCTGAAAAGATCATATCTGTGATGCCGCAGTGCATTTTAGTGGGACCAGTGTCAGAGGATGCCCCCGCAACCCTTCTGGATCCTTCCCCCCTAAATGGGGGAAAACCTTTATTATTATATTATATTATTAACATTCTAACTGCCTGCCCACATTTAGCACAAAACTGTTTGCAGGAATAAGTTACCTCTGAACTGCCTGTAAATTGTCCGCAGTGACACTAAAGTTGAATGCCGAATCTTTTCTGGGGCATTATTAAGCACTATCAATCTTTGCTGTCGTCCAAATCAACGTTTTCCATTAAAAGGTACCAAAGACGTAGGATACTATACTCCCATGAAATGACAGAGAATGACAAACGCGAAGAACCCACTGTTCAGAAAGCACATTATGCAAATTGAAGAAGGACGACTCATTACATGAATACCATGATTTTAAAAAAAATGTTAAAACACCACTTACGTGAACCTAAGGAGTACGACGTAATTTTTACATGATGAAGTTTCCGTGATGTGTGCCAAGATAAAAAAAAACGTGTTTCTCCTATACGATTAAAAAAAATCTCCCTCTAGACACACAGCCTACCCCCGCTCACCCTCATCTCGCTCGAATGGTATTGGCCGCAAATCTGACTGCAGCAAACCAAAGTGACGACACAAAGTTTGCATAACTAACACAGCTTTATTTCCCCACCAATTTTGTTTTTTATTTTAATAGTTAGCGACCGTACGATAAATTAGTTATAGAACCCGTGGCAAACTGTATGGGATTTATGAGCCGATGGGCGATATCCCTCACATGGCCAATCCTCTCGAACTACGTCGCGATGACGTCTCGGCCTTCGGCCTCGACCTCATCTTGACGTAGTTCTCGCGGATTGGGCATGTTCGGGATCACGCCCATCGGGTGATAAATCCCATACAGTTCGGCAGGGGTACTATAACTATTACTTATGGAGCATATCTGGCTGAAATTTGTCATTCAATTCACATTTGACTCGTAAATGTGCCTTTTTATGGTTTTACTATAGCAGACCAGCTAACATCAAAGAGTGCAACCATTTGTAATGCTATTTTTATGAACGTTGGGAACACGTCACGTCACATATGATCCAAAAATTCGTCCCCAGTTGTTAGTAACATTGTTAGAGTAAGACGAAGGAAAAGTAACTGGGAATCCGGATGTTATAGACATAGGGCCTTAGAGCTTCGTTGGACAGATGACCGGAAGTGGCTAACGCTCGCTGTAAAACAGCTAAAGATAACGCTGCTCTTTTATCATTAAGGGCATAGCTTATTTCGTCAAAGTGTCATGAATTAGAAAACAAAAACGAGCTCGTTCGATGGTTAAGGTAAGATTTAACTAATTCGAAGTCAAAACAGCAAAGGAACACAAATAAACTTTCCTGTAAGGTTTCACATACCGCAGTGTTCATGTACTGTTTAGCTCATGTGAAACCTTACTGCTGTATTCAACCATTAGACATGTAAATAAAATTATAACCAGATATCCCACTTTCAAAATTATTGTAGGAATAATATAGTGTATAATATAGGCTACAATCTCGCCTACTTTCAGGGCTCAATTTGTCTGCATTATTCTAGTCAAGTCATCTCATTTCCGTTCATTCTATTGATACAAACACCACTTAACAAGATTTCATATTAAAGATTCAAGACTAGTATTTCATTTTTATTTTTAACGACATTTCCAGGTTTTCAAGGAGTCGCACAAACCCTGGATTACGTAATCTGTAGTTCTGTACTAAGCACACTAAACGTATGGTTTTTACAATTTTTAGCGATGTCGTTTAGCCAAGTAGAATTAACCAATCAGACCTAAAAATAAATACATCAGTAAGGTTTCACGTGGACTAAACAGTACAGGAACACTATGGTATTTGAAACCAACAGGAAAGTTTATTTGAGTTACTTTGCTGTTTTGACTTCGGATCAGTTAAACCTTACTTTAAACATCAAACGAGCTCGTTTTTCTTTTTTTAATACTTTATGGTTCAATTGCAACTACTACGTTTATAAGAAATGCATTAAAATATGTGGCGAACTTTATATTTTCTAGGAAAATAGTAGGTGACAAATTTGAAAGTACCTTTAATTTTTTTTTAATGACTACATGCAACTGGGCACAAATTCAGTACCAAATATGTTTTTAAAAACACACAAAAAACCCACGGTAAATAATAAAAAAAAAAATACGATTAAACTGCAAACTAAGAATTGGCAAAAATAAGATGCAACCCCAAAAAATTATAATAGAAGTGATATAATAAAACAAAACGCACAAGGGTGAAAGAACCAATCCCAAACATGATCTGAGCCAAAAATTTCCCTGGGCCTCAACCTCACAGGGACCACTTTTTCGATTGGTCCATCCATTCTGGAGTTACGGGACCCTAAACGATCATTTTGATTGTTTTACATTGTTTTAACCATTGTATTTAGGGAACAATGCCACTCATCAAACTCCACATTCATATTTCGTGCACGTGTTATGTCTTTGCTAAAAAGTTGATTGTTGAACGGTAAAATGAAAGAATTTAAGCGGAGGTGAGGCATGGTGAAGTCCAGAAGATGGAGTTGCTGTCAGTGAGGCATGGCTTGCTGGAACTTTTCCTAAATGGGGAAGAGAAAGAGAGCCGCCTTCCAGATGTGATTGTGCGATGATAGTGGTAGTATGACGGCGTGATGGCTTTTTGGAAGTTACTGCGGCAGTGCGTGATGCGGTGCGGTGTGACAGTGAAATGTTACAGTGAAGTGTTTGTTATGGTGCGGGGTATGGGAAAGAGTAGGCTGCATGATGTTACTGTATGGTGTAGTTATAATAGTTATGGTGTAGTTATAGTAGTTATGGTGTAGTTGTTATAGTGATTTGTATGATGTTGGATGGGGCGTACGGCTTCGGGCCAGGGCTCCGAATAAATAATCATGAAAGAATTAGTGTTCAGCTAAACCAAGAATTTATAGGGTTGGGGAGGAGAATTTGTGACTGAGACCCATACTGAAACGTCTTGGATACAGTCGTATTAGTTCAGTCTTAGTTTACAGAGGGCGCCATGTGTTTTATGTGGGTATTTCTATTCAGTTTTCAGCCTAAAATTAAACTAAACCAAACGAAACTTAGCTTGATTTTAATTATTATTTAGCCTAGCTTAGTTGTAGTTTAGTTTACTTTAGATTTGGGCTGAAAAATGAGTAAAAATTATCAGATGGAACACGTGGCGCCCTCTGAAAACTCGGACTGAACTAATGGGGACCGATCTAACATGTTTCAATAGGGACTTTTTAGAGTTACAAATTCTCCTCCAAACCCTATAAATTCTTGGCTAAACGCATATCTAGACACACGCTAGTGTGTCGCCGCCAAGTAGACGTTTTATTGTTGTTGGAGCTTAATTGTCAGAGCTTAATTGTTAGAGTGTTATTGTTGTCAGATGGCGGCTCACTAGCAGACCGTGTCTTTTAACTGAAACCAACTTATACCTGATTTCAGCATACTGGTGTAAATTCCCCATGCGGTAGAAATCTTTGCAAATCGTTTGAATCAGGTGTCTTCGGTCCAGTAACAAAGAAAACGTCAACACGAAAATGTGGGAACGTGTCCTTCATGGAGAAAAAGTGTC